>CM029540.1:17263366-17445090 GCA_017141395.1 Laodelphax striatellus | reverse complement strand
AGAGGTGGGAAGCTACGAAGAGTGATGAGAGGGTGAAACGGAGCAAAGAGGTTTGCCAACAACATCCCATGTTGGACAACGGTAGGCGGCCCAAGTCAGTGTTGCAACTTGTCGTCACAGTCTGTCATAATCAATGTGCCCGTCTGCTTCATCATACTTCTACCCGGGCATTCTCTCAGGGTTTATTACCTTCCTCTTCTATATGCACAGCCATCTTATCACCAACTAAAACGCTCCATGCCACTGAGATACAGGTACAAGCCACCAGATACCAGCTAATACTGTCTGCCTTCGCGCGATATTGCCACTATTCTGGATGCTTAAAATTTCATCACTCTATCGACGGAACTATGTCGCGAAGTTCTAACTTATGTTACGAGTTGGTTTGATGCTTCACTATTACTCCAACACCTGGTAAGTTCATGAGGAAGTTGAAAAAGGTTTTACGTCGCATTGAGGGGAGGACACGAAAAGGGTTTATCAGAACCAGTTGATTTTCTTCACTACACTTCATTATAGCTTCAGCGAATAATTTCAAATCCAGCTTTCTCCTTGAAAATTGGAAGAAAAAGGCGTTGAGCTAACGGTCACAGCTACTTAAAAATTAGTTGTCAATCTCAGTTTAATCTCTGTTTGTCAATCTCAATTACTCGTTTATCTCTGATCAACTCCTTCTATTACCCACGCACAAGCCTAGAGATCATGTGGGCATCACCCTCAAAAACAATAATTTGGAATACAATTGACAAGAAAAGATAATACCGAAAAGAGAAGAACCCGATAAAAATTGAGAAGGAAATGGAAGAAATGAAAGAAGAAAGTAGGATTAGAAAATGTATATTATCGTGATGACCAATGAAAGAGTGATATTCAAAAGAGTAGACAGATAAATATTGCAGAATATTTATCAAGAGTCGTCACCTATCCCTCTACCCATTCCACCTTTGCTGAACACATCATTTCCTCTAACCATTCTTATCCTCACATAGACAACAACCTAGACGTTCTGCTCTTCTCAAAACAAATGAGAAAATGAGAAAAGAGAGATGCTTTAGAACAATTTGATATTTACACACAAAACTCCATCCAGATAAGATTCTAAATGAACAAATCAACTTTTCTTCCCGCACCCTGTTTGACAAACTCATTTTTGAACAATGTTTGTATTCAAGAAGATGGGTCCGGCTAAAATGTTTTTAAAAAATAAGTTCACTGCAGTCACAAAGATACGCAGGTGACATATAAAAAAACAATTCAGGATAGCAAAATGATAACAAAGAGAATGTATTAGCATTAGGTAACAAATTGCAGAATCAAATGGTTTGTTAAATTGCCACCAATAAGAAAATAATATATTGAAACGTAGGGAGTCGGAAAATGTTTGACAATTTCTACGAACAGTTGTTGGTAGGTGTTATCTCAGCGCTTTCCCTGGCGCGCCAACTGAAAATAAGCGGAATATTCGGCGACTGTTTAGGGATGCGGAAACATTTCTCCGCTGATTTCAAGTTGCGACAACAAATGAAGGTGACAAAAAGGGCGGCGGAGGAAAAGGAACAAGAAAAAGGAAAAGGGAACATTGAATAAATGGAAAAAAGAAAGAAAAGATAGAAAAAGAAAGGAGAGAGAGAAAAAGAAAGGAAAGAGAGGAAAAGGAAGAAAAGAGAGAAAAAAGAAAACGCGGGAAAAAGAGAAGAAAGAAAGGAGAAGAAAGGAGAGAAATGCATACATGTAAAAAAGTAGATTAAGCAGAAAAGGAGAGAGATAAGGGAGAAATTGAACAAACGTGAAAGAAAAAGAAATTTGAATATATTTAAAAAAAGAGTGTAAGCAGAACACAGAGAACAAGATTGCAAGGAAATCATTCAGAAAAATGATGATAGTGGTTAGAGATGTATGTTGTAGAAGTAAATTGAGATGGAAGAGGAGAAAAGGCTCAGAAAAATGAAGAAGAGGATAAAGATAGAGAGATTAAAGAGGAGAGGATTAAGACGAACCAAGCAAAAAAAATGTGAGAAGAAAAAATATATGAAGGAAAGGAAAGAGAAAACGGATGAGTGGAATTAGATTGAGAAGAAAATGAGGAATTAGGAAATTAAAACTATGAAAATAAAGGAGAAAATAGATATGAAATGCATGGCTAGGAGTAGAAGAAAATTGCGGTAATATGAGCAACTAGGAAAGGAATACTGCAATACGAAAAAAGGTCGAGAAATACTTGTGAGAGAAGATGAGAATATAAAGAATGAGAGGAAGAGATACAAGATAGGAACGAGGATAATCTGAAAGGAGAGTGAAAAATAAAATAAATGAAGGAAAAGTATGAAAATCTATGAAGAAGTTGAAGAGAAATCAGTAAAGAAATGGCAAAGATTAATACGATATTGTGAATCAAGATCAAAGAAACATTGGAAAAATTAGGCAGAGTTAGACTGTAGATGTTGAAGGAATATAAGTTGATGATGTTGAAGGATAGAGGGATAGAAGGAGAAGCAAGGTGCAGAATGAAAAACAGGGAGAAAAAGGAAATTGAGAAAAGCGATCGATGGAAATTAAGGACGAATTGACGAAGGAATCAGTGAAGAGAGAAATGAAGAGGATCTTTACAAAGAGAAGGCGTCCAGGAGAAAGAAGAGGAGATAGGAATAAGGAAAGAAATTAGAAGCAAGGGGAGCTGATAGGAAGCTGAAGAAGAGGGATCATATCAGAATACGAGAAAGGAGAAAAGAAAGAGAGATAAAATTACTTTATTCATGAAGAGTGTATGACAGAGAGAGGAAGAGAGAGAGAGTAGAGGATGACGATTGGTAGAGAAGTAAGCCGTTGACAGTAGGGAGAAGAGCATCAAATAAGAAGAAGGAAGCGGTCGGCCGGAAAGAACGGGTGGGGGGAGGTGGGTTCAGGGAGGGAGAAGGTAGACAGAATGAACTGAGAAGATGACGATCATCATAAAATGACGGCAAGACGAAGTGGGTGAAGTTGAAGGAGAAACGGGGGGCATACTGTGAGGTAGTTGTCACGGGTTAAGGAGGAGATCAAAGAGAAGGAAAATAAAAAAAAAACCATGAAAAAGAAGAAGGAATAATGGGAAGAAGAAGGAGAAGATGTTTGAGAAGAACAAAAGAAGGGGTTAAAAGAGAATAAGAAAAAGATGTACAGAAGAAGATCCAGGAGAAAAAGGAGAATTCCTCCTCTTCCTCTTAAGAAGGAAAATAGGAGAAGGAGAAAAAGAAGAGGAGGAAGCAGCAGAATAAGATATACAGTATAAGAGGAGTAAGAAGGAGGAGAAGAAGGAAATAGATGAGAAGAATAAAAGGAAAACTGAAAGGCGAAAGGGGGACTGGAGAGATAAGGAGCGATAGCGGAAGGGATGCGAGGGGAAAGAAGATTAGGAAGAGAAGGAGAAGAAAAAGAAAATATAAAAATGAAGAAAAGAGGATGAGGATGAGGATAAGGAGTGGGAGAAGGATAAGGAAGAAGAGAAGGAGGAAAAAATAGAAAAAAAGGAAGAACTAGTGGAGGAGGAAGAATAAGACGAAAAAAGAAAAAATAGAAGAATAAAGATGATTAGAACACAAAAATAGAGAGGATTTAAAGACGTACAAGAAGAAAACTAGAAAAGAAGTGTATGAAAAGAAGACTAAGAAGAAGAAAGGATATGAAAAGTAAGACTACTGTGTAGAATGGGGGGGGGGGTGAGAATTTAAGAGGGTCGCAGTGGCAGCGGTTTTCAAGTGATGAGTCTGTGCCGTGCACTGTGGCATCCAGCCGTACACAGCGAAGCATACACCGACACCGAGCAGCGAGGTTGGGTCGATTATGGTCCAGGGAAGAGGAAGGGAGTTGCGAGAGGGTGTATGGAGATTGCCAGAGAAAGCCGAGACAAGATACAGCCGAGAATCAGTATACGAGTGAGCGAGAAAAAGCAACAAGACTGGCGAGAATCAGTGAGAGCGAGTATAACTTCGAGTGGCCACAGCGTGCGAGAAACACTGTAAAGAAGCGAATGTAAAAAAAAGAGAAGTCCAGGGGACACAATGAGGAGGGAAGGCAAAAAGAAAAGGACTAACCGAAGGAACGGGAGGGAGAAAAGAATGAGGTGGAGCGGCGAAGAGAGGGGGGGGGAGCAAGGAAGATAGCTAAGCGTCCCCGTTGTCTGTCATTATCAGTAAAAGTGACGTCACTAGAATGTCCTTACACTTCGATCGACTGGCTGCTTAAAAGAAGCTCCATGAGCAGAAAAATGCGATGGGAGTGAAAAGGATAATAATTATCAGAAGTAAAGAAAGTAAAAGAGGCAGAATACAAGGAGAAGAAAGAGGAATAAAACTAGAAAAGAGCAGAATAAGAGGATGAGGAAGAAGAATAAAAAAAACTAAGAAGAAAGAGAAGGAGAAGAAGGAAGAAGAAGAAGAAGAAGAAGAAGAAGAAGAAGAAGAAGAAGAAGAAGAAGAAGAAGAAGAAGAAGAAGAAAGAAGAAGAATCTTCTATATGAATAGAAAAGTGTGAAGAAAGGTAAACGAGTTTTAATAGAAGAGATTATGAATGAAAAAGATAATATTGACAAAATTATCTTATCGAAACATTAGGAATATGAATGAATATAGCTAGGAGACATGATAAATAGAATAATTGATCATTAAGAAGTGAAATGACGAATGAATTATTAATTTCGAGAAAAAATTACCCATCTTATCAAAACAAGAAATGTGAATAGGAGGGACGAGAGATAAGAGAGATGATATCAACAAAAAATGACTCATCTAATTGTAAGATTGAAAGAGGAAGTTCTAAAAACTCAGTTACAATATCTTTAAATAAAAAAATCCAGTATGTTATTGAAGAATGATCATCGGACAGGAACCATGGTCTATTTTTGAATAATATTAATATGATGAGGAGTACATCTTTTAAATGGAAGAGTTGCTGATGATTTGCAGTTTGTCTTCTAATTTTCTAACTATGAGGAACTTTCAAATGACAAAAAATGAGGAAAATTGAGTTTCCTTATTTCTTAAGCGAAGAAGGAATAAAGTAATTCAAGAGGAACAGTTTTGGGCATAAGCCTGTTGTACACTCCTAGGTATAAATTATTGAATAAATTATTGATTGAGATAAAACCTACTACTCCCTTTACGTTTACAGCATTTCAATTTCTGTACCTAATAAGATTTATCATCAACTGTCACCAACAAAATAATCTTGAATTGAACAGCTGACTAGTAAGGTGCCAACACGGCAACACACATTCATATCATGGTTGCTATAACTTATATAACGTCTGAGCTATTTATCAAAATTTGGAATAGAAGAAGTGTTGGATGAATTCTTCCCACATTGAAAATGCCAATGGATGAATGTGATGTATTAGTTGAATATTAATTAATGGATGAATTAATTAAATTAACAATTCAAAAGTCAGCTGTTCAATGCAAGGTTGCTTTACCGAATGAAATCAAGTAAAATTTGATTATGTGCGAACGCAATTTAGTCAATTGTCAACGGTACTATAAACCCGGCAGATTGCCCTTGAAATTCAGACACCGAGGGCGCCAAGACAACATTGCATTGAATAATAATTGATGTATAGACAGCTAACATGTGGAGGACAAGTGATTGCCGATGGTTTGGCGGATGACCCGGGGGGAGGGTGATGACCCTCCCCTCACCGACCCCCCCTCAATCTAAATTGGAATGTCAACAGTGTTTGTTATCAAGGCGTCAATCGCTTGATATAGCCGGATATCCATTGTCGATTTGAAGGCACAAGAGGCTTCAGCAATAATCACTCATTTGCCGCCTAATTTATTGATTTATGTAGAAGCGTGTGGCCGCTCAACTGAATAAAGAACAAAAACAAGACGTCTTCACACTACAAAAAAGTTAATTGAAGCTATCAACACGTTACTGTATAACAATTAGAAGGGTGGATGCCCTCTGAAATTACAGCTAAAAGTGTAAATAAATACCTGTAAGGATCCCCTTCAGCATAATAATTTTAAAATTTGAATGTCGATTGAATTGCAAATTCCTATCATTTCCGTTAGCATTTTAATTGCATGAATTAATTATAGATGTGCGACGTAAAATGGTTAGCTGATTGAATTGCGTTTCAATCATGTACTTTTATTGATTTTCTTCTTTTAGAAAAGTTGTGAAGTTAGATGTGAAAATAGAATGAAGTTTGAATGTTATCTTAGATGAAGTTGTGTTAAAACAGAACAAACATCTTTATAAAAGCAATGGAAAAACTGTTTGGGGATGAAATTTATCGCTACATACTCTACCAAAGAATCCTTACCATATTGTCTACTTTTCAATACATGAGGATTGTCTTTCAATTATTTTTTGTTACCTTAATTTTAGCAGTACATAATTTCTAAGAGAAAAATTGAACCGTAAAAAGTAATGGATCATAAAAATTACGAGTTATTTTTTAATACAAATTCTACTGGATCAGGACAATTCTACTAGTACTAAAACTGAATCAAAATGGGTAACTGAAACGTTGATATTGACTCATTTACATGAACATGTATTTTTTTCAAATTCTAGTGAATCAGGACAATTCTACTACTACCAACACTAAACCAAAATGGATACTGAAGCATTGAATTCGACTCATCTATTGGACGATTAATTTTTAGAGAAAAATTCTAGTTAATCACAACAATTTGTACTGCTAGTAACAATATTGAAAAATACGAGGTATTTGAGATAAACAAATTCGGCATGTTCGTTCACTACACCTAAAAATACAACACAATAGTAAAAGGAAATGGAATCGTAGTATTGAATTCACAGCACTTGTATTAAATGTAAGCTGTAACGAATTAGTACAACACTGTTGCAGGGATGAATCATCATGTTCGAATGAGACTACCTTGATTACTCCAGAATACAGTTTTCAACTCTGGGCTTCCTGCAGCAAAATAAAATTGTTTGGGAAAACCAATACCAACAAATCCCCGAGTATTGCAGCCGTACATGTCGGAATTAATTTTGAAATAGAATTGTCAAATATTTTCTCTCGCAATTACATACGTTACACGGATACAATATTCGTCATCAGAGGATGGTGTTTGAGAGGCGATGGTTTATTGAAATACAGAATAGCTCATCATTCAAGGATTGTGAGGACAAATTTTCTATCAGATTCAGTCGTAGTCACAGTTTATTTTATTTCAGTTGTTCAACCAATCACGTTAGCTCAGCTAATAGTCGAATCCATTACCAATAATGATACTACACTCAATTCCGAAGAGAAGGTTTCAAAGGGACTAGAATGATAAATATAATACTTTAACACTTTCTGGATTAAAAATAATTCAATGTAAAAAATAACGATATATAATACAGTCAATTGTTTATTTTTGGCTGAAACTGTTGTTTCTCTCCCAAATCACATTTTTATGGTTTGTATCTGTATCAATATTTCAATTTCTACAGGAAAAAGAGAAATAGTAGCCTACAAAATTATCCACTTTTCACTAGAAATGAATGTAATTTCTTGTAGTATCAGCTCTTTTTGTAAAAATTCTACAACATTTCTAAAACTAATAAGAAAATTTATTGATAATTATTTCTATCAACACTGTATGAATAAAACTATCAATTTATCAACAAACTATCAACAAGAAAGAAATAGTTCTACAGAATGATTCATCCTTTACTATTGAATGATGTTGTCTAAACAAAACAAACCAGCCAGGACAAATATAAGCTATATACCCCAATATAAGCCTATATAACAATAATCAGCTGTTAGTTCTGTGTTATTTTCTCAAATTATTGAATTTGATTAGAAATTTTATCCTCTACCTACATACGTCTCAACACCTTTACTAAAGAAATGTTCCAAAACAATTTTCACGCATTCGGATAACATATTGGCACAAACACGTGAATAAAACACGTCGGTTGTTGCATGGTGTGATGAGGAGAGGCAACAACAACAGCAGCAAAAGAGTAGCAGCAACAGCAAAAGAGTATCAGCTGCAGCAGCAGCAGTCTTTGAGGATCGATCGTGTGCCAGTGGTGGTATCGCCGCGCGCGCGGTGATTAAGCGACGCGAGATTGGACCGGGAGGTGGAAGGGTGACCGGGGACCGGTCGAAAGTGAAAGGGGTGGGGGAGAAAACTGGAGCAGTACACCCCCCTTGAAAGAGGGGATGCCATCAGTAGCATCGATTGCCAGCAACAACCACCTGTTCGAGTCTTATCACAGGCTTTCCCGCCAACACCACTTGATTGCCGCGCAAATCTGACGTCACGTGCTTGCCACGTGCTTGGAGACACTGGTCGCGTGGCCAGTGTGCAACAGCCACTTTAGCCAATGACGGTTCTTCCATGTCGCACACAAAAACAACACAGTTTACAATACTTTCATGATATACAAGTACGAGTAGCTATCACAGTGTAACTAGAGCTTTTTTTTTATCTTATGGCTTTTAATCAGTGGGGAGACCCTTACGGGTAGGTTCCACCTCGCCCAATTGCACAACTTTTTGTGCCGGTCACCCATTCGAGAGCGGTGTTGAATGCAATAGTACTAAGAATATAAGATGAGGGTTGATTTTGTTCAAAGATAAAATGGTATAACCTTCCACTAGTGGCAAGAGAATGATCGAATGTGAATGTGGGGTAATGAAAGATATTAGGATGTATTTTTAGTACACTATTCTCAGCCTCAATGTTTATCTCCTGTGTGTAAGCACCTAATATGTGTGGTGAAATGTGAATTCTGAGTGGATGTTTAATTCCAATTTCCACATATGTATCGGGGAGTCCGATCTCACAAGGTGTCAAATTATCTATCGATAAACTGAAAAACTTCAATAAATAACTAAACGTGGGAGATAGCAACAAGAAAGAAATTGTTCTACAGAATGATTCTTCCTTTACTATTGAATAAAGTGGTCTAAAGAAGCGAATCAGCCAGGACAGATATAACCTCACAACCAATAATTTGATTCAATTCCGAATATTACCGACTGACTATGATCTGACATTTGGATAATGAAGCAGGTGTTGTCCCTATCAATCTATAATCAAAAAGGCCCCTAATTCTGATTATGTCCTCAAATACAAATTTCAACGTACTTGTCAAACTTCTAAGAGGAGAGGAGGAGAAGGAGAGTGGGAGATAAGAGGAGGAGGAGGAGGAGACGGGAGAAGAGAAGAGGAAGGGAGTGCAGAGGAGAGGGGAGGAGAGATGAGAGGAGGGGCCGAGAGGAGGTGTAGGAGGAGGAGGGGTGGAGAGGAGGAGGATTGAAAACTATTTCACACAGTTCAATAGTCGCAGTTTTGTGCGACCAGAGAAATCCTAGTTCTCATAATGATATTCATTCATTTGACTTTTCATATTATTACTTTTTTAGCAGCATCGTGTTGCATCCACTTTTAAGAAGGTTTTTTAAGAAGGCTTTTTATAAACCTCCTCTGTACCCTAAAGGCCTCCATGAGATTGCAGCAAATGAAAGGACAGCAAATGAAAAGCTCCAATAAAAAGATGTAATAGACCAATAGAGATATTCACGTTGAAGAAACCGGTACCTTGATAGACTCAATAAAAACATTTTAAAATGAATAACCTCCAAATTTAAAATCTTTGCATGGATTCTCTCATAAAACACGGTCTAATAGGTCCTATTACAATTTCAATTTAATTCATCTCAACTAAGCATTTATAAAGAAGTTTGAATGACATCCAAAATAATATTATCTACAGAACTGAAAAATTGTCGTAAGCTTATAAAGTATAAAAAACAAGGAAAATGCAAGTGGTAAGTGAACAAGGAATCGCTTGGATAAATCCTACTAAAATGATACCTTGACGCACAGGCACAGGAGGCATCTAGCGGCTAAATGCTCGAAGCTCTCGCCCTTTCAAGCAAAGGCAGTTCTCTCTCATTCTGCGAGAATTACCAATTTTTAACTATCGATTAATGGAATAATAAATCACGAAAATGAATCTCCACTTCACAATCTGTTTTTAATCATATTTCATTGCCATTCTATCAAAGATCCTTCTCAAATAAACTTTTAAATGCCCTGAAAATCTAATTTGAATCTCGCCTCTAACGATATAAGTTACGCTGTTCGTTTTGGGTAGGAGACTATCGCTACAATAGCACATTGTTTGGCTGAACGTAGATTGTACATTCACTGAAGCATTATCAGAGAGAAAGTTATTGCTTTGAGAATAATTTCTGCTTGTGAGCGGTGGATTCATAAAATTTACAAGTAATGCACCTTCGTAATGAAAACATTTTGGACTGAGCCAGAACTCCTGGCGTCCTGAGCACATGGGCAGTAGTAGTCGGCCATGTTGGATTGATGTCCCAATGATGTCAACAATGTAATTTTAGACTAAAACATGCATTTATTGTAACACACAACTTCTACAGTTTACGTCGGTTTTTTGGAAAAAAGATTTATTCGATAAATAACTTAATAGAATGTCTCTGTGTCTTGGCTTTTTCAAATTTTAAACATTTCTCCCAAAATACCCCAAAAAATGTAAAAACTCAAACAAGTTTATTTTTGCTATAATTTTCGTATTAAAAAAGTAAAAATCCAAGCCCCTGAAAAATTTTATTCCCTTCCCAATGGCATGTCAAACGTAATTTTCTGTACAAAAATAACGGCCATTTCCAATATTACATTGATATTAAGGGCCCATTTCCCATATGGCTTACTATTATATTAGTTTCATTCTAGAGTATGAATCGATATTAATTGGGAGTACTTGTAAGTTATGTAGTTAGGTTGAACGTACAATTATTGGGATGAAAAACTATGAAAAAGTATTATCGTAGGGGTATCACTATTCAGAGGTATCAGAGATTGATTGGCGGCATAGATCGAAACATTTCAAAAGATAATTATCGAAGACTTAATTGTGCTTACCTCAATTCTCACCCATACTTCGAAAACATTAACATCCGAAAATCGTATGTAAAAGTCCATGGTCGTTGTTTCCAGCAGAGTAACATTGTGAGTAGAATCTGGATCATCATCAGAGTTTCCTGGTGGTGAGAGCTGATCCTCCTGTTCGGTTGTGGAATCAGGTTCAGGAGTAGGACTATCCATAGTTAAAACGTTAAACGTGAACGTAAACGTATAATCGTAACCGTAAAACGTAAAGAAGAATAAGAAAACAATAAGTATTATTAATTACTGCGACCACTGTATTACACGCTACACTGTAGTACACGCTCAACGTCCTCTCAGCTCAGAGAACTAAACAGAACTGAAGAATTTATTCCGAATATTGGCCCCAGAATTCGCTCGTATCGTCCACCGGACTGTGGGAATAGTGCATTACGGGAAATCACAAGCCCAAAGTTACTTGCGAAATATTGAAAAGAAGGGCAACAAACTAAGATTCCAAGAATTATTCCTCTCCTCGTCGCGACATAGACAGATTAAACAAACAAACCCATACAATTATCGTCTGGGTTTTGTTTACTTTTTTGTCAACTGCGATAGCTTCCATTTCATTATCTCGTTTCAAATCAAAACCTTTATTTGCACTATCATTCATGTACATCATATCATCATTGATTTTAGATAGATTCTATCTAAAATCAAAGATATCATGTAACAAAAATATCTGCAATGTCAAATACAAAATGATAACAAACATATTCAATTACAATAATTATAAATTATAAAAGCGAAGATTCGAATGAATTATTATTAGGCCAACTACACAACACACACAAATGTTTACAAATATAATTGGAATTATGATGGTTATTTCTTTTCTTTTAATGATTTATAAAGATTAATTTTGAAATAATCATCAAAATGTCGAAATTAAGTTGTATAGCCTAATCTATACAAGATTAGATTTATAGATTAAGATTAGTAGAAAGAGATTATTAGCAGGGATCCTCAAAACTTTCATATAAATCTTGTAGAATATACTCGTAAATATTACATTTTTAGATATGAGAACAGCTTTACAAAATAATAAACCTACTAGTTTCAAACCACTATAAAAAATTAGAGCTAGATAGTAATGATTAACTTTTTTAACGTATGGCTTTTTATCGGTGGGGAGACCCTTACAGATAGGTTCCACCTCACCTTATTTTTGTGATTAACTTATCAACATTTTTATCAACTTATTTTGTACCAGAAATATTTTGAGGTGTTATTGATATGAAATATAGATTAATAAATTTTTAATAAGCTACTTGAATTTTTGGCGATTCAAGGAAAACAAGGATTTGGGATTTTGGGGAAACAAGGAAAACTCAGTTCATTCTAAATCTTCGAAGGACAGGGTCCATCCTGATCTTTTTCTTGAGGGTGATTCTCACATGAGCCTATATTACGGAGTCTCTTATCTAATCTGAGCGATTAGATGCCGGTACTACGACGAAGTCAATTCAAGCCATTCTCAACCTATTACTAGTAGTGTATTATTTTTTTGAGTAGGTGTATTAGTATTACATATTTTTTATTTTCTAATTTAAATTCAACAAGTGTGTGAAGTGTATACTGAATAACACATTGTTTATAATTGATTTTTCTTTTTTCTCTTTATTATTGTATTATAAATTTATTATCATTCATTCATTTATTCACTACATCAATATTGACTCGGTTCCATAACCAATCATCTTATGAAAACTGTAACCAACATAAACCTTTTATTATACAACCTTCTGTAACCGTTGACCTGGATCTTAGGTTTCAATGGCTACTCAGTGCCAAGATAATACAATTTATTGTCTTTTGACAATGCATTAATAAGTTTTGAATAACCGAATTAAAACAAAAGGAGTAAATTTAACCATCAAGCCTACAAAAGCTATTTTTTTTTTAATATGTAACCAACATAAACCTTTTATTATACAACCTTCTGTAACCGATGACATCCATCTTAGGTTTCAATGGCTACTCAGTGCCAAAGATAATACAATTTATTGTCTTTTGACAATGCATTAATAAGTTTTGAATAACCGAATTAAAACAAAAGAAGTAAATAATATAAACAATCTTATCAGGAAAGATCAGATTAATTCTTATGAGGATGTAGACACTAATGTTATCTCAAGAGGTGGAGCAGAATTCAGCCAAGTATTCAGACAGTAAAAGGATCAATTTCAACTTTTTTCAAAAGTAACCGCAAATTTATCAAGGGCAAAAGACTCGAGACGCAAGGCCTTATGGGTACATAACTGGATACTCATTCGTCTATGTAACGGTATAATATTAGGTATTTTCCGTGAATAAAAAAATTCCTGGAATTGGATCGAATCAAACAATTCCTTCAATTCCGTTCAATTTGTTCAAATTCATCAAGAGCAAAAGACCCAAGGCGCAAGGCCCTATGAGTACATAAGTGGACAATTAGTCGTATAAGTGTATAATATAAGTTATTTTTTCCGTAAACAATCAATTTTCCTCGAATGTTGGATAAAATTAATCAATTTGTTCAATTCCAAATAACATATATGTTTAATTTGAGTGACTTGGAGCATATTGAGTCCCAAGCCACGACATTCTCCACTATTATTACTACTACTACAAGTGCAGCGGAAGAGGCCCATGTCAAACAAGAGAAATCTATTATCATTCAAATTGCCATCTAACACAGTAGACACTGATATAAGCAATTGGCATCCAACCGAATCTCCTACTCAAGTTACAATCTGGCAGCTCTCTCCACATCATTCAAGCAGCTAACTGCCTAACTCTATACAACCCCAAAACTTGCTCAAGCAGAATGCAATGCGTAGTCAAATATAAATTGCAAGAGCATTCACGGAATGATATTTTTTTGAGAAAGTTAAATAAAGAATCAATTTTAGATGAAACCTTGATTGATTCGTTGATTTCAATGTTCATGAGAAATTCATATTATAATAGATCAGGGTCTCACTCCTTAACCAGGATAACATTCTTTGATGAAAACGAGATTATTATGCAATCTTGTTGATTACGCAATTCAGAAAAAATTCCTTATTGGATTTATGGTCAAATAACGGAATTATGGATTCGGTTTTCAGTAGTGATTTACAGGAGTGAAAAATCCCCGAAGTTTTCATTCCTCTGATTCAAGAGAGGTGATGCATATCCTATTTCTTCAACAAGCCTAAGGTGAGTTGAATGATTAGTGAGAGAAAAAAGTTAATATGATTGTAAGTTCTAACTGGCTTATTCCATCTATAGATGTAAACAGTAAAATAATTTTCAAGTTGGAATAATCGTAATTAAAGCATTTAATGTAAGGTTACAAAATGTATCGTTCATGAATGAAACCTTTAGACAAGGGGTGTGGGGGGAATCCCTCCCAAAATGGCGTCTTTAGACGAGGGGAGGACCATGTTTAGAATGTATAGCCTACATGGTCTAAGAATGAAACAATCGATTTTGCCCTGACACAAGTCTATGAAGGTTACCGACCTCCGACCCACAAAAGAAAACATGGAGAAGAAAATGTGGAAGAAGAAGGAGAAGAAGAAGAAGAAGAAGAAGAAGAAGAAGAAGAAGAAGAAGAAGAAGAAGAATAAGAAGAAGAAGAAAAAGGATAAGAATAAAGAAGAAGAGGAAGAAGAAGAAGAAGAAGAAGAAGAAGAAGAAGAAGAAGATGATGATGATGATGATGATGATGATGATGAAGGAGAAGAAGAAAGAAGAAGAAGAAGAACAAGAAGAAAAAGAAGAAGGAAAATAAAAATAAGGGAAATAAGAAGAAGCACATCAACTCTTTGGCATGTAAGTGCACAACATAACCTGTTAAAGTTGAGACTTCACATCACATCACAGGACCTGTCCGCTCTTATTGTCTGAGGTTCGAGATTGGAACCACAGCCGTTGCGGCTGAAGGGGTGAAGGGCTGCAGCCTGTATGAAAGGCAAGGTATGCAGTGTTGTGCAGCTGGTATCAGTTATCGGGCCGACCGCAAGAGCGCGCTCCAGTGAAGACCATCGTCATACTCATACACCACGAGCAGCCAACCTCCAACCCACTTTCAATGGTTTCAGGTGTCAACCGTGCTATGCTATTCCAGCATCGCTCTCGTTACCACTCGCTTGCTGAACTCGACTATATAGCCTGGTTTTCATTAGTAGAGTTTGTGGTAGAGTTCCCTGGGCGAGTACTAACTATCTTGTGAACTCTCCCAATGAAAACTGATTGGTAGAGTAGAGAGATGGTAGAGTACTTGTTTTTAAGTACCAAGTAAGTAGAGTAGAGTTAGTACGGTAGAGTTAGTATGCTAGTTACTCTACCACTAACTCTACTAATGAAAACCAGGCTTAAAGGATGATAATGATAAGACAATCACAGTTCTAAACTAGATGCTGTGATAAATCACAATCATGTCTTGGACGACTCAGTACAATAGTACAAAAGTGTTGAAGATCCAATGAAAGTGTTGAAGATCCAATGAAAGTGTTGAAGATCCAATGAAAGTGTTGAAGATCCAATGAAAGTGTTGAAGATCCAATGAAAGTGTTGAAGATCCAATGAAAGTGTTGAAGATCCAATGAAAGTGTTGAAGATCCAATGAAAGTGTTGAAGATCCAATCAAAGTGTTGAAGAAGTTAGGTTTCCCTTCGGGGACCCATGACATTGAGTTTCAGAGGGAAATAAATAGTTCAACAGGAAAATGGCGAACTCACACTAAGGGGCGGTTTATGAGCTCGGGTTCATCTCTATTTCGAGGCTAAAAACCAGATTTTGCGCCGAGTGTTGAAAATCGGGTTTATGAGCTCGAGATTAGCAAGTCCCAGGCTTAAAAGAGCAATATTATCGCAGGGAAAATCCGAGGTTTAGAAGTTGGGTTTATGAGTCCAACAACAGAGTTTATCTCGAGTCTAAAAGATAAACTAGGTGGACTAGTAAATCCCGAGCTCATAAACCCACCCTTAAAGTCCAAAGTTAGGTAAAATCAAACATATAAAATCTTGAATAAAATCTTCCAACGAAAAAGATAACCACATAGCAGATGGTTTTGAATCTGAAAAGGTTGATAGACAAGCCTAATTGACAATAAACGTTTGAAAATATTGAAAGAAACTTGAAAATCTTCCACAACTGAGTTACTATTGTTGATCTGTCTGATGAGAGTTTGCCATTTTCCTGTTTTACAAGACTTCTAATCTTCATGAAAAGTCAACATTCGGTCGTGTTTTTCGGATCGTAATAGAAAACACGTCTTGTTATAGTGCAGACTATAGCTAATGCTTTGCTCTAGCTAATGTTTTCGTTGCGAAATTTTATCCTCGAAATTTTATCCTCTAAGTCTAGGTTTACACGAACGGTTTTTGGGCGGTTACCAGCGGTTCAACGTTTGGGAGAGAGAGATGAAAAACAGCTGCCATAACCTTGTCTCTTTCCATTCTTTCCCAAACATGGAACCGCTGGTAACCGCCCAAAAACCGTTCATGTAAACCTACTTAGAGGATAAAACTTCATGAAGAAAACATTAGCTTGAATGTATAGTATCTTGAAATTCGGCCGTGTTCGAAGCCGATATTCAGTCGCCATTTTTCTGCCCATATAGTATAGGCGTAAGTGACGATTGTAAAGTCCCGAATTTAAATGCATACACAACTTAATTCAATCCATTGAATACAACGTAACCACTTTGATAAATTACCCATCCACAAACTAGACATGGACTGTTATAACGCAGAAAACCATGATATTCATGGCTAGTGTGTGTGTGAGAACCTTACCAACAGTCAGCTGTTCTACCGAAGCAAACTTGCAAGTCTCCCAGATTCGTGTCGAATTGAGATCAACCTCGTAATCATAGTGAGATTGGAGCGCTGAGACTTCGAGAGCGATATTTCACTTTCAAGAACATACTTCAACACCAGCTTTCCAGTTGGCTACCAGATTGATCATGCCTTTCACGACGTTCTTGCACGATCGCATGACAACAGACAACACTGTCGGAAGAACAAAAGACAAGGAGAATCTCAAGGGAAGTGAGAATTAGTCCCGGGTGACAGAGTTGCATCCAACTCCAGCGCTACCTAACCTAACGACGGACCCAGATTATAAGCGGCACGATACCGATCATATGAGCATGAATAATAAACACGAAGGAGCGGGCGTGCCTGTGCCTTGGCGTGAGTGCGCCTTAAATCAAGTGAAGAGCAGATATATGAACGTCTTCCGGTGATCTAGAAAACGAACGGTGTGTCGCAATTGAGAAGAAGGAGAAGACGGAGAAGATGACTGACTGCTGGTTCGAGTCGAGCTCCTTTCGGCACACACAATAGGCCGGGGTCGACGTCGCAGTTGTAGATGGGGCCCCAGAAGACCTCGGCATCTATTAAGCGATAGAGGAAGGAGAGAAAGCAGCAACAACTAAGTCGAAGCTTGATCAAATGGTGTTAGAGTTTGAGAGAGTTTTAGAGTTGATTAGAGTTAGAGTTAGATTAGAGTTGATAAAATGGTGTTAGAGTTTGAGAGAGTTTTAGAGTGTGTTAGAGTTGATTAGAGTTAGAGTTAGATTAGAGTTTGAGAGAGACAGATATTGAGATTATTAAAAAACACAGTTAGATGGAGAAAGATAGAGAGATGATAGTAGATGGTAGAATAGATGAAGTTTGGTTGTTATTTATTGAAGTTTTTCAGTTTATCGACAGATAATTTGACACCTTGTGAGATCGGACTCCACAGAATAGAATCGAATAGATGAAAAAAGAAAGTATGATAATCAGGAAATAGAATTAGAAAATAAAAGAGGGAGAGAAAGAGTGAGAAAGAGAGGGTGAGAGGGATTATTATTATTAGCGTATGCCATAACTGGTGGGGAGTCCCATAAGGAAGTTCCACCGGCAAAATAACCTCAATGTTCCTCGATGGGAAATTGTTGTAGTTCTTGGTAAAGTCCACTGAAATTTACATTTTTGAAAGTTCTTCTGATTTAGAATATTCCAAAACACAAAAAATATCACCAAAATCACTAATAACTTTTATAAAATATAGAATTTTGAAGAAAATTTATAGCACACAGAATTTTAGCTTGTTAAAATGTTTCCATGATAATCCAATAAGAGAGGGTGAGAGGGATGATCAAGATAAAGAAAGATAGAGTGATGATCAAGAAGTAGCGTTAGATAAAGAAAGATAGTATAATGATCAGGAAATAGAGTAAGAAAAGGAAAGAGCAAAGAGAGATAAGATAAGATAAGATTGCTTTATTCATTTAGATAACAATAATAATAACTGCATTCTAGATTACAAGAGTAGTAAGTATAAGTAATGTTATTCTATTAATTTAATTAATTAGAAGCTAATAAGAGAGAGAGATTGATTGATTTATTTATTATTATCTTGTACTAGGTCTGAGAAGACCCATTGCACAAAAAAAGAGCGAGAGAGTGTGTGTATTACTGTGTATGATTAAGAAACACAGTTATATAGAGTGAATGATAAGGAAACAGAGCTAGATAAAAAAAGATAAATAAGTAGATATAAAGAAGAGAGAAAGTTGATGATAAGGAAAGTGATAATAGAGTCAAGAGCCGAGAGTATAAATGGGAGATGATAAAAAATAGTGAAGAGAGAATAATAAGAGTTTTAAAGAGGCAGTAAAATGGAGACAGAAAGAATGACGGAGAAAAAGAAGGTAGTTGAGAGATAGTTAATAAATAGTAAGGAGAGATAGTAAGAGTGAAGAGACCAGAAAGTGCATGAGAGATGATAAGAAATTCATCTAAGAAGATAGGTAAATCTAGAAGATAGGTATTTTATTATGATAACAATTCAAACATATTTCAGAAACGGTGATTCAATCATTTATTGTGTTTTCCAAGACAATTTTTTTTCTATTTATTTATTTATTCAGCAATGAAAATACTTGAACAATCCTTGACTGTGTCTAAAATTCTTCCATGAATCGTAGCCTAATTTGTAAATCATGTAGCCTCCAAACTCCGTCTACTTTCTCTTGATAAGCCAGAAATGAAATAGCTCAGCTAGTTCTAAGAATTCGACCAGTAGATGGCTGCAGTTGCTGGGTGATTTGAAGCTTCAATTTCTACAGACACGCCTCCAAGCTCCGCCTCTCTCCTCCTGATTGAGTCAGGCAATGCACAACGCAGCTAGTTCTGAATTCTGTCGTAAGGTGGCAGCAGTTACTGGGTCATTAAGTTACAACTTCATTATTCAGCCGTCTAGATGTCAGAGGTGTTCTCACCCAGAAGTGAAGTCGAAAGTAGATTAAATTACTTCATCCAAGCTACTGCATTTTTAAAATGTACTCATCCACAATTCATTGCTATTATTGGATTGATTCAACTTTTGCCAATGTTTATGAATTGGCCATAAATTTCTATATGAGCTTCTTCAGGATAAGAAGATTTTATAGGGAGGAAACTTGTAATTCCATCCAAGTAAATAGGCTTTGAAATCAGTGGCTTTGATAAGAATAATTCATATGAACCAATACCAAATAACCAACTTATTGCAGCTATAGAATCTGAAAGAAGCAGATTTTAAATTTTATTTGATACTGATTAATTACAACAGTGATTGGACAGTGATAGAAGGGACAGTCAGTGAGATAAAAGTCGGACGAACGCTACTCGTTGTTATTACACTTTTAGAAGTCAGGTAGAAGACTCAAAAATCGGACGAAACGCTACTCGTTGGTAATACGCACAGAAGCGTGAAAAGCAGTCTGACGAAACGCTACAATTTCCAAGAATTTGGGTGTCGGACGAAACACTACATATTTAAGAAACAACATTGGAAATCAGTTCACAATGAAAGGACTACAAACCTTTTGCAGGTGGTCAAGAAAGACAAAAACAAAATGGAAAAACATCCCCTTTACAAAAGGTTGCAACATACTTCGTATGCAGGTGTTCATCAGCAGTCTAGTTGAAAAAGGTAGACAATATTGATTGAAGAAAAGATTGTTTCACACAGTAGACAACAACAGAACTGCCTTCTTCTACACAGACACTGGACCATGATGACTATGAAACAACCCAGATTATAGATAACTAGATAATTTTATTAAAGACAAAAAAAATTATTTCCCAATTTTCCTAAATTTAAGTTGAGAATTCACAAGGTGTTTTATGTTAAACATTTCCTAAATTTCAAATTTTAAACAAATTAATGTTGTTATATCTTCTATTATATTTCAACATGAATATGATAACATTACATATATTGTTTTTGAAGAATAGAACAAGAATGATTTTTCTCGAAATGGCAGAAGTTTGGACAGTAATGTCCGTGGTTACATGGTAGTTAACCACGAAGAAAGTTAACATGTTATTTCCCTATCATCCTGTGTCTTAAAAATAAAGAATCTTTTTCTAAGATGTAAGCATGACATTCTAACCACGGCCATCAGAAAATATTTTTTCTGTCAGAGAGCTCCCAATGCTAGTTCTCACTACATATTCGTTTTCAAGGCGTTTGGTATTGATTTAAAAAACTTCCATTTTTTTTCATAACTTGTACAAACAAGTAAAATTCTATTCATTATAGAAAATTTGAAATAACGTTTCTATTTCGAATAAAAACTACATTTCCTTTGCCAAACTGGTCGGTGAGCTTAACATTTACGATAGATACTATATATGCGTAGATACTACACTATCCTCAGTTTCTGCTCCAGTTGGTAAAGTGAAGACCAGGTGCGCTAGTACTCAAGATCAACAAAGTTACATAAAACGGCGACAAACAGCAAACAGGTAACAGGTAGTAGACTACAAAGCCATATGAGTTGAAATACCTTTATTACCTATATCATTACAATTAGCTATTAATTTCATTCATTTGAGGGTTTTACGATCAAAAACCTCATACATTCCACGTTTTGATACGTGTATTTTCCAATACTAGTAGATGATATTTCTACCTCAAGTATTAAAACAGATCCAAGCTAAATGTGTGATGAAATTGTTTTCAAACCCAGCAACTTACAAAGCTTGTAAAGGAAACGAAACTCACACCGACTTTGAAGAACCAACTTGGAAAATAACTTCCTACTCATCATTATTTACCAAATGAATTCAACACTTCTTTAACAATCATTTAAGTGAAATTTTAAAAATAAGAAGCCTATAATTATCAACCCTCAAAATGAAATTTTTTCAAAAGAGATCCTGGTATTTTTCTCTCGTAAAGTTTCCCCAGCGTATCCTAGTAAGTATCATAGTAAGTATCCATGAAAGTAAAAAGTAACTGATGAAAGTTTTCTTGAGTTTTGTGTAGTTGGAAGGATCTAAGAATCTTATAAAGTTACCTGGATTTAAAAGTTGAGGTCTCAATATAAGTTTTCTCAGGTCCTAATAAACAGAAATGTCAAACACCACAAAGTTGGTGTGTCCATCCACTCAAGCCTAGCCAATGTTCAGCTGAAACGTGAAAACTCAATCGGTGAAATCACATAGTAGCTTATTGAAAAGTAGCAAACAACAGCTAAAGATTTCATTTTATGGGTTGAATAGTGCAGATAAAGTTCTCTCTTTTAATTCACCTCAAACTCACAAGGCTGTGGTAAATTAAGTGATGGAAAAAGGAATTTTTTCCCAATTGTCCAATCATTTCATTTTATGGTTTAAACAGTGCAGATGAAGATCTCCGGCGTTTCAATTCCACCCAAACTTTCAAGGCTGTAGTGGTGAAATTACGTGATGGAAAATCTTCATTCAAGAAGTCCCCTACTATCAAAAATTCTCAAACAACATTTTCAAAAACAGTTCCTGAAACTATCAAAGTTTCAACATTCAACTTATTTTGAAATTATATAAGATTTCGGGAAAATAAATTACTCACGATTGGCTGGCGAGAATCATGTTTTGACGGGCTTGCTCCATGATGCAGGCTCCGCCCTCTGGCTGGAACTGGCTGGCGGCAACCTGTCGTTCACCACGGCTTTTCTCACGAAGAGCTTTACGCAGACGAGCCTCCTTCGGATTGTACACATAATCTGCAGCAGAAACATAGAAAAATATCAAAAATATTTCAATTTCAATAACACGAAATTCAAGTTCAATCTACCATCATAGTAGAGCGGATATTATTGGCGCTAAATCTGGAACATACAGTATTTACTTCCTGTTTTGAACTAGCAGTTAGTGAGAAAGCAAAATTATCCAGTTACAAACGTTAATAATACACACACAGAGCTAATCTATTCATTTATTGAAAATACACATTAAAATGTGGTAAGAATAAACAGACATTTGTTTTAACTTTTTTATAAGCTGCTAGTGAAAAGCAGTGAGTAAAGTAGGCTACGTTGTGATTCAGTGAGATTCGTTATGATTCGTGTGATTCAGGTTCAAGAAGATGCTCCCGTAATGCTATAGGTGCAAACACGAAGAAGATGGTTTCAAGTGCTTGCTACAGCTTTCTGTGAACACCTACACTTGATACAGTACAATCTATTCACTAGATGTTCGCAGCTATTGTAAGCAAGCGCTTGCAATGCAACCTGCTTCCTTCCTGAATACACCCTATGTTGATAGTTATGGTGATGAAAAATTTGAAGATGATACATTTCTATCGATTATTGACATTAAATGTTATTCAAGGATCTTACTGAACTCAGTATATGATATCCAGTAGTATTTTAGGTGTAAAACCCTATTCACCCTATTTGCTTGTATAGTCCCTGGTTTGCGTGAAGAATTGATAGAGACATTCACTAAGCTCGAGAGACTCCTACCAAAGATAATTTAAGAAATCAACTAAATCTGAATTCAACTAGTAGAATTTGAAGTAGTAGAATTGTCTTTTGAATTTCAACAACTTAAATTTGAAATAGAATTGTCTTTGCTCCTAAAACGGAGCAACTAAACTGTTTGAATATTACAAAATTATATAGACAATACTTTAAATCATGGAGTTATAATAGGTAATCAATTGCAGTTTATCTACCATGAAATGAAATAAAAAGTCTCTTCGCCTCTCACTTTGTTTGAAATATTTCAGGAGGATTCAGTAATTGAATATGTTACTGGAGTACTCCAATTTCCTGGGTTTTATGGGGAGAATGAAAATTTCATGTTCACAACCCACTCTATCTTTGAAGTAGAGCTATATCGTCATTTGTCACTCTATTCTGATTGCACACCTGCTGATAATTTACTCTATCCATTTTCTTTCACTCTATTGGTCAAAGTGGATTAATCTGAAGTTTCTACCATTCTTTATTCTTTGTAACCTTATGGATAAGGATAACATCTATAGATTGGGAAACTTCAAGAAAATTCATTCAATTCCTTTCAGTGTAATTCATCTTTATACCAGAAACATCTGAATCAAAACTCAAGTCTAGAGCATAATAGTCAAATGTAATTAATAAAAAAATCACCCCTATTATCTTCAAACATTTGTAGATGATCACAGCAATATTAACACTACAATAAAGTAGTGAAAATAATGTTTATGACTACAAAGTAGTGAAAAATGTTTATGAGTGGTGTACTATTTTGGTTTCAACTTTGCTGATGACTTATTTAGGATAATTATAGAAGTAACTTAATGCAACAATAAAATTTTTTACTTTTCTACATAGAGATAGAGGTATTCTTTTCAAAAAATTAAGGATTTCAAATCTAAAGTGTTTTATACTTTTTAAATACTTTTTGCATTTAACCAGTGCTCAACGGCTCTGGAGACTTCTCCAAAACATTTCACCATAAAACTAATCCTTCCAAGCATTACATGGACAACTAATAAATTAATGTAAACGTTTATTAAATATAAATGTAAATATACTGATAACAGTGCCTAAATGAGGGCCACCATATCTTACTTGACTGGGTGTTATATTTTTTCATAATCCTTTTGTAAAGAGAGAAGAATAAACGTATTGCCCAATTGACTATTACGTTACCGAGAGAAACTATTTACTTGACCTCGTGTGCCTGAACGTACGTACTACTAGCTCACATGTCTACCATCTCCTCCAATACTCACATACTCACAACTGTACTTCTCACTTACTCTTTTTACTCTTTCAAAACTCTTGACGCTAACTACCTCCTTGACTCTCTTCGTTTATTGTCATCTTTCTTCTGCCTCTTCCAATATTTCCTCTTTCTCACTCTTATCTCACTCTTCCACTCTCACTCTTTCTCTCAACACCTCTCCTTTTTCATATTTTTCTATTTTTCTCTCTCTCTTTTCTCCTCTCAAGCTCTCTCTGTCTCTCTGACTAACCTGAAATTTCCTACACTATCACTAGAAAATGACAAAGATGAACGAAAACAATCAACAGCCTCTTATCTATAAACCTTCTAGCTTCTGTTCTGTAGTAGTCCTCCTCAAGTGGATTCTTCCTAGAACTCCATCACAACTTATCAAGAAACCTGGAGCTAGCTTTACATTACTTGAACCTCAAACAACTAACCCATCCTCCACCCCCACCACCCCCCCAAACACCCAACCTCCTCCCCTCAGAAACTGTTATCAGTTGTATTTTCTATTTTAGTTGATAGTATTTTATCAGTCTCGACACTGACATTCCGCAATCACCAAAAGTAGGTGCAGACAGTCATAAAATGTGATTTTGACTCTACTTTTCTCTCTCTCTCTCTCATCGTGGTCTCAATGCTCTTTTTCTCTCTCTGTCATCTCCTCTGTTTATCTATCATTTGTTTCTCTCTCTCTGTTTCATGTCATTGCTGTAATTTTACAATAGTTATTTATTCATTTTCATTTATTAATTGATTTTATTTTATTTATTTTTTATTTTATTATTTTATTAATTTTGTATATAGTTTGTCAACCTTTTATTATAGATTCAATCTGCTGTATTATAGTTATAAAGTATATTATTTTTCGAAATTGCAATTATTTTACTTTAATTATTGTAACTTGGTCATTGTTGTACTGTTTTGAATCAATGCATGGGTCTTTCTAGACTCAGCACAAGAATAAAAATCAATCAATCAATCAATCTTTTTGAAAGTGGAGAAAGAAATAGGAGAAAACCAAGAATAAAGACCCCCATAAACGTTTCTAGCAGACGAATGAGTACAGGCCAAGCCATAACAAAACATAATAATAATTATTTTCAGCAAGCTGCAAGGCAGGCGCCAAAAATATAGCTCTTTTCTGTTTTCTGACAATTTTCCACGGAAACTATAAACCAAGCACATACGCAACGTTCAGTGTTTTGACTGTGATGCAATAATTACACACACACGAAATTTCATCTGAAATAACTATACAACCTCTCGGAAACTCAATCAAGAACTTGAAATGGAAGTAGGTTGATTTGTTTGGTATGTGGAATAGTTTGTGTTGAATATTAGTCTTTGAATATTTTTCCATTCACTGCATTCTAATTTTTTAACATAAGCCTCAAAAAAAAATTTCAACATGAGATACTAAAAACTTTCTCACAAGAATTGATTTCATTGAAGAATATCATATAATTTTAGTAAACTTTGTAAGAATAGATAATATGATATTATTTTATTGAAAAGTCATCCACTGATATTGTGTAAGATTGTAAGATATTTCACAAGACATCGCTTCAGCAATCGAATTCACACTTCTATAAAGGTATTGAGAATTAAACTGGTGAAAAATGTAACAGAGAATGAGTCAAAATCCAATATTATTACTGATAATTTGGAAGTCTAACTTATTCTGAATAATTTAGTTAGAAGTATGTGAACGCCTTTGCTTCCTGTCCATATCTTGATAAGTTTATATTTATATTTTTTAATATAAATTATATAGTAGAATTCATCAATTTATTAGTAGGATACATCCACGACATTATTATTTTATTGAAAGGATTCAATAATAATGTTTATTGTAAAGAATAACTTCTTAATTTCAAAATAATAGACTATTATTAAAAAAGGGGCGTTCAGGCCAATCCGAACAATAATTCCAACATAAACAACTATGACACAGCATGATTGAGTACTTTATCTGCTATCAATATTGAGAGATAACGACAGTTACTTGAGTTGGGGGAAGAGAAGACAAGAACGGTGATGACTCAACCTAATCACTATTACCATAAAACAAGTAGCCTTCATACACGATCACCAACTGATCATC
This sequence comes from Laodelphax striatellus, assembly GCA_017141395.1. Taxonomy (NCBI): domain Eukaryota; kingdom Metazoa; phylum Arthropoda; class Insecta; order Hemiptera; family Delphacidae; genus Laodelphax; species Laodelphax striatellus. The sequence continues at coordinate 17,419,057 of CM029540.1, read as the reverse complement.
CAACTCAAGTGAGCAAGAGAGACTAATATTCAATGTGAATGAGGGAGAAACTGCTACCTTATCTCCTGAACTGATAAATTAATGATTATCGGGATAAGTGCTTTCTTATCACGATTTATTTGCTAAACTAAAAACTGTGTCGCATGTAATGAACGGTTGCATCACCGATTAGGGCTGATAAGCTTGTTATAATAATGGAAGAAAAGTGTGAGCCAAGTGCATTTTGAAACATGCATTCAATAAAGATGATGGCATTCAATTGTGGAAGGATTACTCATACAAATTCGAATCATAATATTATTCAGTTCTAGTTCATTTCCACTAAAGTTCTTTCAATTAGATTCTTTCAATGACTCCTCTTCTCCTTCTTTTTATTCTTTCTCTTCATCTTAATCTTCTTCTTTTTCTTTTTCTTCTTCTTCTTCTTCTCTTCTTCTTCTTCTTCTTCTTTCACTTCTTATTTGTCATTGCCTTATCCTATTTTGCACAATGTTTATTTTATTTTTGGAAGTTAATAGAATCAACTTCTCTATTGCAATGATAGCATATCGCTGAGTATCAATCGATTCTTTCGCATGGTTGTAATAAGCATTGATAGAATTTTCTATCACTACACATTTTTCCGTTGCACACAAGTGAATCACTGAAAATAGACAATAATTGCATGCAATATTGAATTCGATCGGGTACAAAGATCACTGTCCGATCATACGCTTACAATGTCAGCAAATAACAGAAGCCCGAATTATGCTGAGCTGAGACGATAGTCTCAATTCTGAAATACAGTGCATTACACTGTGTATTAAATGCGTCAGAAATTCACAGCCAGCATAACATGAAATCACGTGGATGAGGTAATCGTACTTCGCAATTATTGAAAAGTCTTTACTGAAATGACAACAGTCTAATTCGGAAATGTTCATTTGTAGGCGTTCACTGGTCCCTTCACTTTCCCATGAAAAATCGGATTTTTTCAAGGTACAATTCTCTTATCATACCACACAGGATAGACTGGTCCAAGAGGAATCGCTACACCAGATTTTAAAAATAATGAAAACACCTCTCATAAAAATAATGAAAAACTTTCATTTAACATGTTTTATGAATCGATCAATTGATTGATCGCGATCAAACTGCGACTGAGCAACCGAAGGTCGTAAAGAAATTCTGATTGAGAAATTTGAGAAATTGAGAATCTGATGGAAGAAGTTCATTACTACACAGCAGTTCTTTGAGGATTGAATTGATAACTTCTGATAACCAATAGAATGATGAGTCTACGATCTACTTCACGGTCTACTTCGCGAATCTTATATTCCAATACTTGATAAACAGAAGAGTTTGGAAAGCATCACACCTTCCTCTGAAGTCAAGACTGAAGGAAAAGCGTTGGTGAATGAATGACAGAGAGAAAGGAAACTGCAGAGAGAGAGAGAAAGAGTGAGAGAGAAGAGAGAGTCCTCGTTGTCCGAGGATGAGAGGCACGCGTCACCGGTGGTAAGGTAATAATTTACCTTGTAAGGGCCGGTCGTTGCAATTGCCTATATCCTACCGAGAGGCGACCTTCGCTGTAAATAACATTGTGCTTGTGCTTGCAACACTTGTGCGACTTTCTGCTGTAGTTGGAGAGGAGCTGATGTTGCCTACAACAATGCACATGACAAGTCACGTGGTAGCTTCAAGCGCTTTCTTTCCCACACTATTGAAAAAAGCTAGTGTCATCTTGATCAAATCCCCGCGGTCCCCCGGTGAATCCCAGTTACTTGATCTAGTCATTGTTGTCTATCGTTTATAATACTAGCTACAGATTTGAAAAGAACTTGCTATTTGATTTGCTATACCAGAACAAGAAGTTTGAGGCTAAATAAATTAAATTTATTTTTCACAGGATATTCACTTTCAATTTAATCAACTCATTTAATTCTATAACATCGTTATCCTGAAAAATATATTGCAAATTAAGTTCAGGAACACGAAGGATACTTGATAAGATAGACATTCTATCAATAATAAGTAGAGGAATTGTATATTGTGGCGAAAAGGAAATAAATTTGAATTTGAAAATGTCTCTGTTACTTAATCGCTGAGCCACCCTCCCTAGTCTCTAGCAGTCTGTTGTCAATCGAAAACTGGGATTGAGTTGAATTATTGCTACACTACTAAAGTGTTTCCACACTTGCCATTAAATAATTATCACATTTGAAATAATCATAATCCAGTTGAAATTTTTGGTGATCTTTAAAAAAATATATGAATAATAAAAACATGATTGTAGGGAATTTTGATCTCTTTCATTTAATTATTATTTACACTTCCATTTTTTTATTGTACAATAATGTATTTTCCAATATCACTCTATCCGTTTTTATTACCTATGCATGTCAACTCTAATAAGCTATGAGTTCACTCCCAAAGCAAGTGAGTAAAAACCCAAATTTTATTAAAAAAAAAATATTCCTGCTAATCATTTTAAGATTCTCTTCACTCTGTTCTTGTTGCAAATAACCACATCAATTCCATCCATTGATAAGATGTTCGCAAATGCAGTTGCTGAATAGTATAAAAAGATCCAATTTTAAAAACGTCTAGTTTCATAAAATAATAAAGCAAGCAGCACGATAATCTCTTTCAATGTAACCGCCGTAAAATTACGTCATTACATTGAAGTCAGATTCGATCATTGATTCCATGAAATAATGTCATTTAATGCAACCAATAAACAAATTTGACGTCAGATATTGGCTGCTTAAAATGATTTGATCTAACGGACCCTATGAACAAATCTGACGTCAATGATGTCATTTTACTTTGGTTAAATTCAATAGGAGTTTCGTGCAACTGGCTGAAATTCATAGTCATTCAAAGTAATCTCTGATATTGTTGCAGATAGCTGCTACGCCAATCCATTGACAAGACGTTTTGCAGATAGTCGGATAGTTGTAGGTGTGAGGAGGCAAAGAGACATTTGTGGGAGGGTTGGCTTTCAGAGTCGGTTTCGAGCCCCCCCTAAACGGGCGCGGTGTTCTATTTATTGAGCGCTTGCCTGCGCTGCTTGTGTGCGTGCGTGCGTGCGCGTGAGTATGTGCAAATGTGTGTTTGTAGTGCCTTTTTCTCTCATACACCGTTCGAGCTACGCCACTATTTTTAAATCAGCCGTGCTCAATCGGAGGTGGCAACTTTTTAATCGGCATTCGAAGGTCCCATTGCTCCACTTCAAATATTTGCTGATGTCTCTCAAAAATAAAGATTTAAGTTTCAAGAAGATTATTCTAAATTTATTCTCGGAAGCTCGATCCATTCAGTCTCAGTTGTGACTTTTATACAAGAAAAATATTATCCTTTTTAAGTTTCGAATTGCTTTATCTTCAACTGAATTTACCTCAACCTTGAATTCACCAAAATTTCTTTATCTGAATATTATAATCGGAATATTGAGTTGTATTCAAGTAATTCACAATTATTTTGATAATTTTTCAACTTGAAAAAAATCTTAGTATTTTATTGTAAATGCAATTTCCCAGTTCCGTAAATCTTTCATAGTCGAAGTCTTTCACTGTTAGTACACCCCTATCCATAGAAAATATGGAAATATATACAGTACAAAAGCCTACAAAAGCAAATTGGCCTACAAAAGCATCAAGAACTTGAGAAATTGTTGTCCGCAATTGGGTGATGATGAGAGATGAATTTAACGACTGTATTTTGGGCAGCTAGAACCGACGGCTTAATGCGTCCTCCGAAACACGGAGATAAAATTAAATATTCATTGAAAGAATACCTCTATTATTACATAGATGAAATACTTTGATTTCCTACTTCCTTCCCCCTTCTTCACCTTCACCTTCATCTTCTTCTTCATCCTCATCTTCATCTTCTTCATCTTCTTCTTCTTCTTCTTCTTCATCTTCATCTTCATCTTCTTCTTCTTCTTCTTCTTCTTCTACTTCTTCTTCTTTTCTTTTCTTCTTCTTCTTCCTCCTCCTCCTCCTCCTCCTCCTCCTCCTCCTCCTCCTCCTCCTCTTCTTCTTCTTCTTCTTCTTCTTCTTCATCTGTATCTCATAATCATCTTCTGTATCTCCTTCTATATCTTATAATCCTTCTTCTGTATCACATGAAGAATTCTTAAAAAAGAATTGATAAGAAGAGTTCTTCTTCTGTATCAGTTCATCTATCTAGCGATAAAAAAGTTCAATAAGATTTCCCAAACGGCAAGTAGTGGTTCTTTCACCAAGCTTGTCCCGTCAAATTCATCAGGATAGATGAGATAACAAGCAACAACTGCAGATGGGTGGAGACCACTATCTATAATCTGAGTCCAATCTGTCACATAGACTACTAACTAGATACTAGAGTGGCAGTTGTCACAACGATGAATGATACACGGATGCCCGTTACTGATCAGGCTTCGCCAATGGAAAACTGGGAGCACAGCTCTGAGTTTGGCCGGAAGTGAAGACTATCGTTCGCCTTTGATTCGCCTGTGCCTGATTATTTCTCTATTTTATTTTCAGTCGAACATCCTGTGCATTACTGTAGGTCAACAAAACTAGCCGACTTTCTGATGAAAAAAAATAATAGACAGAGAGGCGTTTGACGTTTGATTAGCGTATACAAAAAGCTGCAGTGAAAAATACAACGAACGAATTAAATGGTTGACAGTGACTTGTTCACAATACCAGTCTCTGTGAATAGCGGAATCTGGTGGCAGGGTTGGTACATGGAATAACGGAGTTGAAAAATAATTGGATCAGGTAAAAAGTTCCAAAAAACCAAGCGAAATAGTACAGAATAAATGTTAATATTTTTCTAATCTTAAAAGGGAAAAGTTGCAAAAAAGTAGGCTTCCCTGACGAATTTTCAAAAATATCAAATGACAAAATTTGTAAATCCTGTGAGGAGGTAAGTTTTGATTACTTTCAGGCTTCGAACTCCTTCAAGGAAAATACAAGAAGATCAAATATGATCAAATACATACAATCTACAAATTAAAATTATCAATTTAAAAAAAAATGGATGTAGCAATGATGGTGTCCGTTTCTGATAAAATATTTTGATGCTCAATGGTCGTTTGATGTAAAACTCATTGAAGCCAGGATGAGATGTTATTCTAATTATGGGACCTGTTTTATAGAAATTTAAACACAGGAAAATGCGATTATTGCATAAATTGTCCTGTGTTCTCTTCACAATTGACAATTAGACATACTTATTTTTCATGAGAGTTTTTACATGGTGTCACGCTAGATACTGATACTGTACGTCTACTGTACTGATGGTCGAATGACAGGTTAGTGGGTTAGGAGCATAGAGAGCCCTCAGTACATGGTGTCGAGGCTAACGTTTATCAATGCCACTGTGGGTTATAGTCTGGGAAATCGAATAATAGAAACAACTAAGAAACTTCTTGAGTTGTTTGACAGAAAAAACCTCAAGTACCAACTCCAGGTAAATTAACCTGTTGTCATTTTAGGATCGATGCATTTCAGTAAGATGCCAGATTCGTATCAGGAATATGAATGATAGGATAGGAATTCCTGACTGACAGCTTAGCAATTTCGCAGTATCACACCACTATCAAGCTGTATATATCTATTAAATCTTGAAAATGATAAGTTTTTGAGGTAAATCATAGGAATTGATAAAGTTGGAGGCGATTGGCACTTGATAAGAAGGGTGATAGATGACTTCTAATTTTGTTGAGGCATTCACACCCACTCTCCCTCTAACCATTAGCTGCGCACTAAAAGTAAATAAAATACCCGTGGTGTGTCAATAAGCTGTCAGCAGAAAAGGGGGAAGTTCTAACCCTTCTAAAAAATCACAGGTTACACCACAGCGGTTCCTATCATTAGGTTTAATATCGCTGCATAAATAATAGGCAGTTTACGGCTGGAACATAATGAAGAGCACTCAGCGCGCTACCGCTTTTATGCATTGGTTCGTAGGTGTGAGGGGAGGGTTTTGATGAACAGGGGTCAGGGGTAGGAATTCACAAGCAATACCTTGGTATATAAACGCAACTCTGACACCATTAATGATTAATTGCCAGACCACTTGTTAGACCAAGCAAAGCAGCACTTGACAACCCACCAATCCACCCCCGAATCTGTGAATGGGACGCGCGCGCGTGAGTGCGTGCATGCGTGCGTTGATCGTACTCACTCACATTCACTCTCTTTCTCTCTCGCTCTTATCAATAGAGACAACATGTCGAGCCAAACGCGCTTGTCAACAGAGCTGTCTAGCGACAAGCGTTTCCTTTGCTTTTCCTCGTCCCAAGTTCACGGAACGAATTAAATTTATATGAATCAGTGATTTGTTTGCACGATGTGGCTGCGTGTTGTTTACCCGACAGTATCTACCTAATCTACACTACCCTTGCATTTCCTCGGTTTAGTTCTGTAGATGTTTTGTTAAAAGTATCAAAAAACAATTAATATCAAACAGTATCTGAACGAACTACCTATCATTGAGTGTAGTAATGAGGAGTAACTGAGATATTAGGCTAACGTTACCCAATCAGTGTCAAGCATTATCTGTACTACCCTTTATTTACTAAGTTTTGTTGTGTACATTTTAAGATGAGTTTCAAGCATCTAACAGAATCTATTTAACTAACATCTATAATCAATTTAACCTATTTATTTAATCAACAGAAACAGGACTCTAAAACTTATGAATGGGCAGCACCTTGAAATACAAACTTTTCAAATTTGGTAAAATTGTTGAGAAGGTACACAAATACAAACTTCAAGTACATAAACTTAAACTTCGACTGTATAGACATTCAAAGCATTTTCTCTCTACTCTATAATATTTCCAAGTTCTCTATGTTCTCAGAACAAAATTCTCAGGACTCTATGTTCTCTCAATCCAAAATCCCAGTTGAGATCAAGAGCGAAACACATTCTTCTATTATTTGACGATCGGACGGGTGAGCTTGAACAGCCGAGATGAAGCTATAGATAGAGAGTGGAGACCTTCAGAGGCGCGTTACGCGAAAGCTATTATCTAAGCGGAAGGACGAACAACTCAGCTGCAAAGCCGGCACGGATCTGAGGAAATCGCAACAGCCAAAAGTAACAGTAAAGCGGGAAAAGTTGGATGCGCTAAAAATAAGTTGATGCGATGATCACACGCGCACGCGCGCGCTCCAACACGCGCCCAAAGCACGTTTCGGTAATCACGCATGCGTCGCCGACAAGTAGTCATGTTATCACTGATAACAACACAACACCGGACTTGAACTACTGAGTTCGTGCTTATCAATCTAGTCAGAATATCACTAAATGTAATATGTCATCTCTGACAACAATATCTGTCCCAATTAATATAGTAAGCTGGTCAAGTAAGAAATCAGTGGTTTGACAACATCTTGTCTTTTCATTTATTATGGATAACTACCACAATATCACCTTCACAACTACTCAAAAGAGTGGTCAGGTTTTGTTGGGCGATCATCATGTAGATTATTAGATAATTACGTAGTTCAAATTGGTATTACTAAATTATAATTACAAATTGATATTATTATTAGTACATCATTATAAAATTATGTAGTTCGAATTGATTCTGTGTAGCGTTGATAGTTTAGCGATCTTGTAAAAATTTTCACATACAGTTAAACTCTAACCTTTTGCGAAAGTAATGGGAAGGTTGTTGATCAAAGATGAATGGACCTACCCGACCTATAGATATTAGTGGGTTCTGAACCACCGGGATGCAATTTCCACTTGTTATGGGAAAATTAAGGGTTTGACAATTTAATGGTGTAAACTGGTCGATTTTCACATTTTGGCTTGGGGAGAATTTCTCCTTGTTATGATAAGGTAAGGACTCAAACTATGGTAGTTCACAGAATTTCACAGTCTAATTCCACGTAATTGAGCTAGTACTACTGTATAATACTAGAACTGATTAGATAATACAAGTGATAGATTATTTGCTGATAGAATAATTTCAAATACTACTGTATTGTATTTGAGGAATGAAACATGCACTCCGTCGATTATATTCTACCTCAAATTTACTCTAAAAATTTACTTGATCATTAAATGGAGTTTTTTTAATCTAGTAACCTATTCATTTCAGGTATTGGAGATTTTCGAAAGACTAATAATTATGTCGCCCAAATCAGTCTTCAATAAAGGCTGCAATTTAATTACTTTGATTTGAACGGAAATAAAAGAACAAATATATATCAAGCACATTTCCAAGAAGGTGATATTCACCATTAACGATGTAATCAATCACCTTTCCTAACTTTTTTGAGAGAGACATGAATTTATCTAGTGGTCCTGGTGAATGTTCGCAATTTCAAAATGTAACCGGTGACTACAGACCATGATTCAGGGAAATTCAGGGAAGTTCAGTGGAAATTCAAGGGTTTTGATAGACAACTCCATAGTTCCAAGTATGACAAAGATAATAATTCTGTATGGAGATTCAGGGATTTTGAGAGATAACCTATTGGTTCTAAGAATAAATTGAATGGTGAGTTTATTGGAATACATCTTCAACAGGTACATAAAATGAAAGAGGGTATCTCTTTCAAGTTTTGATCGATGTATTCCAAAATTTAATTCATACTTGAAACCAGTGAGTTCATTTTCACACCTTCTTCTAATGTTTTCTACTGTAGATCTACTTTCTGATCATGCAACATGCAGAAAAAATAGATCTTCACCTACCTAAGCATCCTGAGAATGATACTCAATGGTCCTCCAAGCTGGAACCTCCAAGTGATATCTCTGTTCTTATTGAAGCACTAGTCTCTCGAAATGCACTACAGTATTATCCGCACAAAGTTCTAATGATTTTCCTCAAACACTCCACAAAAACCTCGATTTGTTAGAGAGCTCATAACGTATGAGATTTGAATATGTTTAGACTTGACTGTTTGAGGTACAACACACAAGGTAACTGAATTGTTAGATAGCGTCGTTACACTGTTGCATAACTTTCTCGCACTCTACAACTTCTATAATCGATGGAAGGAGGCTCCACGTCAAGTCGCCCCTCTGAGGGTGCGCGTTGAGGCAGGCTCGCACCACACCTACTCGTCTCTGAAAGAGATTGCAACCAATTTAGAAAAATCTGCACAAGAACAGATGGCGACAAACCATGGGAGGGAACGGGAAGGTCATGCAGGTAAAGGACGCTCTCGGGAAGATGGTACAGGTGACGGGAATATATTTTACGAAGACATTCAAAAATAATCCATATGAAAACACATTTGAAAATAATAGGAGGAGAATGGTTCAGGAAAGGGTATTCAGGGAAAAAATACAGTGACGGAAAATTATAATTTAAAACTGAATCCACATCAAGGAATCCATGGACTCAGGGAGGAGTTTCTAGAGAAGAAATACAGGAGAAGGAATTCAGGGAGAATTGTAGAGAAACGTTCAATCAAATAAATAATCAGTTCATAAAATAGAACAATTAGATGTAAATACATTCAGGTTACAATTTTGTAAAACTGTTCTAACAATTACAAAGTTATACACTGTAAATTGCATGCAGAAGAGCACTATGAGAATAAAGGAATTTATGAAATAATATGAAGAAATAATGGAAAATTGTAGAGAAACGTTCAATCAAATAAATCATTAGTTCATGAAATAGAACTCATAGATACAAAGGTATACATTGCATATTGCATGTATTGCATGCAGAAGAGTACTATGAAAATAATGGAATTTATTCTCTAGAGACAAACACAAATTTCAACATATTATGATACACAGGAACAACTCAGTAAGTCACATAATGCAGAAAACCTAGGATACAGATACAGTTGAAAAAATGTTACATCGTATCATTTCGAATAGAGTACGAGATTTACGGAGATGCATGAGATGACTGATAATAAAAGGTAAGGTCTTATAGAAAGAAGGCTACTGAACGATATCTGGGAAGATATTGGACGAGGAGAGAGTTTCAAGAATGGAATAGGCCTATGAAAAACTATTTCAATCCTCTCGCTGATGCCATGATTTTCCTATTAAGAGAAACTGGAGGAAAAATCCTGGTACAGAAACTTTTCCTGTGAAGAGATTTTCAAGTTCTATCAAAGTTTCCAATGAAATTATAGCGAATAATTGGTGACACGAGATGATTTTTCTTTAAAAAACAGTACTTGGTTTTTCTTCTCATCCAAGGATGGATACAACATAATATTGAAGGTTAATTCACTATCAATAAAATGAAAAGTATCGATAAATCAGGTGATTGATTGTTCCCAGAGTTTAGCACATCGTAATAAATGCTGAGTAAAGCAATATAATTGTTGAAGAGAATTCGCAGAACCGCCAGGAACCCGATTTGTTTGCTTTTTTATGACTACACTATGAATGATTGCACCATAATAAAAGTGTAGCATCATAATAAAACCTAAACCTCAATACTTGACCAATATCCAGCATCAACCTATTTTCTTGACTCATTTTCACATTGAAGAATTGATCTCATGATCTTATGTGATACCGCAGTATCAAATTCTATCACCTCCCATCAATCATCAATCAATCCTAAAAGAATTGTAATACTGTACTTTTATGAAAGCATTTACGCTCAATCAATTTTTCTCTCTAATCTTCATCTATCGTCAATACTTGAAAAATAAAACTAATATCAATGTATGGTTCAACTTTTTACGATTTGTTCAACTTTTCGTAATATTAGGCTTCGATAGAACATGATTTTTTATGAGCTGGTTTTTAAGTTTTAGTTTTGTCTAAACATAGTCCCTGTCTCTACACACTATAATAAATTTGTTTATTCCACTAGTCTGCACAAATACTACACAATTAATGTAAACATCCTGTTCAGTTATTATATCTAGTGTATTACAGCAAACAAATTTGAATTCAGTGGATAATTTTTACTTTACAGTGAATAAAAAGGCGATGCACGCTTTATAAAACATAGAAAATGTTGTCTAAAATACATTGTAACTCTAAAATTCTTATAGAATTGTGATATTACAAAAAAAAGGTGAAAATGACAAAAATACTGGAGCACAGAACAGAGAGAGAACGTCTGACAATGAGGACGGATTAAGGGGAAGGGTAGGCAACTTGGTGCACTGACGTATAATTATTACGTACACGCAGGAAGAATTCGAAATGTAAGGCATTTTCAAATTTTCTTCGCAATATTTTCCTAATAGAGTGATTGAAATACTATGCATCAGTTACTCATCGCTCTTACTCAAACTAAGTTGTAATTGTTGTTCCAAAATTGAAACTTATGAAAATTTGTCAGAAACATGTCAAAAAGTTTACGCGAGACGAGATAGACACGTGTTTTAGCAGTGCTGCACATGGTTTGATCAAACAAAATCTCATTCATTAATTCAACGAAATTCATCGTTTCTTATCTAATCTCTGATTAACAAAACTATTTTATTAAAATCAATACTCGTAATACTGGAATGATCGATTTCTTCAGGTTCTAAGTTTAGAATTCATAACAATTCGGGACATTTTTTCTAAAAATCTGGACATTTTTTCAAAATTTGTAACATTTTTTTTCAAATTGAATTTTCGTTTCAGATAACTGAGTCAATCGTATTCAGAATATTCATTTGAACGTGAAAAACAGGACTTTCATACGTCCCCAAATAAGAAAAGAGAGTGAATCTATGAAGAAGCACCTGACACTTGAAAAAATCATAGGTTTTTTCGAAGTAAACTAATAATTAGATTATCTATTTACCTTCTCATTTTCCAATGAGCTTCACACAAGTTTAAACATCTTCGACATCCTCTCACTACTTCCAGTGAAACACTACCTTCGAATTATTAGTTTTTCACGCACTTACACCACAAACTCTTGATACTTCTGGTACCTTGTTGAGATCCAGTGATAACTGTTATCTATGTCACAATCACCTCAGCAGGAGAACAACACAAAATCCGTCGATAAAACTTATTACACCGATAACAATTCAAGGTGAATAGTAGTATAGAACACACAACAGATTACACAAAGCTAGTGATAGTTTTTTATAGTGTTTAGAATCGCGTACAGTCAGTCTATCACGCGGCGGCCGAAATGATAATGAAACACGGTACGAAATACGCGCCGTATTGCCAACCTAGCGAAAGCAAATAGTCCCACACCAGGCCTACCGACTCAGTCTAGTGTCTAGGCGCAACTGAACCGAACCGAAGCATTGAAAACCAACGTTGCACTGATAAAGAGAGAATCGAGCGACGGTAGAGTGAGAGAGAAAACACTTTCGAGAGTCGAGTCAGCGCCGCCTGGTGCCAACACCTGAAAACTATACTCCTCTCACTCCATTCACAATAGGTTGGTCTCTGTTGCGCCCTTATCAAGGCTTCGACTCGGCTGATTCGGGCATAGCGCGGCTATCCAGAGAAAGGCTTCAAGAGCTTTCAGTAAGAGTAACTGCACTCAAATGTAACTGTTACTGAAGGTGCAAGTGTTCAGAATCTACCGTATCTCAGAGAATTCAGAGCAATCAAGACTTTGATTGAAGAGAGAAAGAAGAGAAGAATTATTCATTAAACGTGGAGTTGAATAAGAATAGAATAAATTTTATTAATTTTTAATAAGGTCAATTTGAACAGTGATGACTCACCTTGCTTCTACACGTCACCCCTACCGGATTCCCTTTTCCCCAATAGGCGCTGTACACTCGCGGACAGTTCAGTTCAGTTCCAATCAACATTTATTGTGCACAGCAAAGACAATTTTATCTTAAATTGCCTTAATACTATTGAATGAATTAATACGAGCATGTTGAGTTTTGCAATGCGCGGGTGAAGAGGGGTTAAATAGATTTTTTTCTCTTTTGGACGCTATTTTCCAACTGATAATCATGAAAGGGAAGCCACCGTAGCATCGACAAACGTTAGTCTCGACACTAGTACAAAGGAGGTGGCACGGGCTCTCTATGCTGCTAATCTACTAGCGAGGCATTTTATCTACTACCAAGAAAGCTCTAAGACTGGTGAGAACCTAGAGAGCTAACCTGTCGAGGCATACGTTTGTCGATGGGTAACCACCCATCATGAAAATGTAACAATTTTTTTCAGAAAGATCTGTAGTATTTACTAATATACATTAGTTACTATTGTAGTATATTATAAAATTGAAAGTTTGGGGGTTTAACTTTAAAATGGCAGTATAAGTCGATGAACATGAAGAAAATTTCACTAATTTTAAATTTCATTTTAAAAATTTATGTGATAATAAAATTTCAAGGTACAACAACAATTCCAGCAATGTTGGTCTTTAATTTGAGACCATCCACACATTTCTTGCTAAAAATAGCAAAACCACGGAGTAAACCGCGGAGTGCCTGTTTTCATGCTTCTTCCAATGGTATAAGGCCTCTAACTCTAATAGGAAGAAATGGAATTCTCTCTGGCAGAACTAAACGACAGATACAGTCTGTGGTCTTGATTGATGGCCGATCTAAGAACCACAAATTAACTGAATTAGAATAAAATTAAATTCAGGAACCAAATGAAGCTGTTCTCGCTTCATTTAATAAAAATCGATATATTTAAGAATGTAGGCCTAACACAATCATAATTGAAATTATTGAATTGTTATCAACTGGCAGTTTTGTAGGATAACTGTATCAACAGTACATTTTTAGTCAAGTTCCAATACTTTCACAATCATTCTCCATAGCTGATTCACTATTAGCAGAGATAATATTGAGAATCCTCTCCTTTTTTTCTGTGCTAGAAGCCTGTAAATACTAGTGAGCCCTGCGACTTTGAGAAGCATAATAGAAGAATATGCGTAAACGGAGATTAAGTTGAAAAATTGAAGAAGCTCCACACTGAGATTGGAAGGATTATGGAAGACTTCAAAAACAGATATTTTCAGGGAGAGAAAGGAATAATTCCCACCATAATATGTGAAAGAATACATAGTAGAACACAGTAGTCATACTGGAGTACTACAGTTTAAGTTTGAGGAAGGAATAACGAAGGATTTGCCAGAGAATGTTTCTTAATACAATTGGTTTTTCAATGGAAGACCCACTTTACGCAATGCGTAAGAATACGGGTTAACTTTATTATCACCTTCTCTAAATCTCGGAGTTCTACAATACAAAAAGTATTTGAAAATAAAAGTTCTATTTGTACTAAAGTACTCATTTATACTTCACTCATGAGAAATTAAAACGTAAATCCATAAACGTAAACTGATTCCCATTTCTTTTGATTAACACAATAAAACAAAAGTCATCTCGTCATATCTCGTTATATCTCGTAATAAATAAGATATTATAATAAATGTAGATTGATCACTTTAGACAAAGTGAACCTATATGTGTCAACATAAGTGAACCCATTACTGAAATTTATTGAATATTATGGAGTTATGATATTAAATTTATTCATTAAATGGAATGAAGTTCAATTGATTGAACCATAGATGAGCAATAATCTCTTTTCTCTCTTACTGAGTCTGTTCTCTGTGATTGAACTCTGATTCTGACTCTGATTCACAAGGGCGAAAAACTATACCAAGAAAAGAGTTCTATCTTTCGCTTTTTCTATCCCGGTAACAAAGCATTTTCGAAATTTGACAATATTGACAAATAATGCCATGCTTATTGAAATTATTTTGATGAATACAAAAACCCAAGACTCTAGAAAGCAAAACTCTGGAAACTCTATACGTAACTTTACTCAATTCACTGTATTCTAAAAACATGTATTTTATGTTGTTCATATTTTATAGTGAATTAGCGTTGTCTAGTAAACAGGAAAAAGGCAGACACAAAAACAATACATGGAGTCTTTTGTATGAACGCGTTTCTCCAGCAATTAAAAGGACAACTCAATTTTTACGAAGCAGCCCTCGTATTAAAACTCCTGAATTTTTAAAAAAATCCGCTGATTTTACAACTTGAAACAGATTAATATTAAATACTTAAAACGACTTTACTACGTATCTTATTCACATTGTACATCTGGAGAATAAAATAAATAAATTAAATGAGGTCATACTTTTTCATCCATAAAATACAATTTCCTACTACTTGCTAATATTTTTTCTATAGATTTCAAACCCCTCTACCACGTCACTGAGCAATACTTATTCGTAAATCAACCTGCAACATTCCTTCTTATCCTGGCCAACCAGTCGGTACCTGTGCCTAGACATTCCGCTATTGATCGGAGTTCCAAGTCGTGGCTCATAAACGTCATCCTCTGCAACGAAACCGATCATCATCTATCGACGCTCAATAACCAGCGCGCTCCATGCCACCGCCGTAGATGGTGACTTGGAAGTTGGAGCAAACAATGCGTTCAACAACTGCACAACCTCAATTTTGTCAATTCCTTGTTTACACGCTGCCATTGGCATGTGCCAGTCCATTGGCAAAAAGTGATTTGGACGGTTTTTACGCAGTCAACTGGCACCTTAGGCTGGTGTTAATTGTTGTGGATCCATTTTCTTTTTCATTTGATTTTAGAAATCAAATCAAAAGTGCTTTTTGAACACTTAAGGCCGTATTTATGAACGTTTCTTAAGTAAGATTTTCTTACCAGAGTCACTCACGAGAGCCAACCACGAGAGTCACTCTCCAGGGCCACTCTTCAGAGTCACTCACGAAGAAATCTGAATTCAAAAACTGAATTGTGATTTACAGACGACAGCCTTCGGTGAGAAAATCTTACGAAGGGAAAGTTCATAAAAACGGGCTTGAAAGAGAGAAATCAATTCAAAAGAGATTGTTGCACCAATTTTGATCCGGGATCAACACAATGCTAATTAAATGGGATCAGCTGAGTAGTTTATCACGGTTGGTGCAACCCAACATAAGAGAGAAAAATTATTACTCATATATTTAGTGTTTGTGGCCTTTTCGTAGTTCTGTAATGCTACATCAGAAAAGTTTTACATTAAGGTTATAGGTTTTACATTTAGAGTTGTAGGTTATAGGAAGGGAATTAGGTAGGTATTTATAGGAGAGGAAGTGGGTTAGTGGGGAATTGGTGAGCAGGAGGTTTGAATTTTCAAGGACTTTGTCAAATCATGAATGTGATCTGAAATGGACAACCTGAACAAATATGATAATATGATCTGACAAAACGGATAATATTAACAAAAAAAAAGACCCACAATATCCTCAATTTCTAAATCCATTTCAGGAGGCTTTTCATCTACAGGATCCATTAATAGGCCTACAAGGATGAATATTTTGAATGAAAACTGAAATGAGCATCAATGAGGATTGATTTAAACAGACCAACACAGTCCAGCTAGCCCAGCTATATGTGTACAGTACCTATCTGAAAATTGATTTGAATAATTTGCTTTCCAAGGCCCTCAGCTCTATTCAAATAATATTACAGTATATATCTATATTAATAAAAGAGAGTTGGTGTCTCTACGCTTTATAACTTGAGAACTTTTGAACCGATCAGATGATTTTGGATCATTTGAATTGGACAGCACTGGTTAACATAATATGTATACTATCAAGAAAATCCCTTTTATAATTAATAAATAGTTATTACATTAATGACATAACCTTATCAAATATTTCATAGAGCTACGTTCAAACTCTACTGGCATGAACGTGTAATACTACAACGGAATAATTAGAATAGGACTGATAAAAAATTAAAGAACGGAAATAAAAAAATAATAAATAAAAAAATAAAATCAATTAAAACAAAAATTTAACTATATTAATTTCTATGAAAATTAATTAGCATAGGACTGATAAAAATTGAAGAACGGGAATAAAATTAAAAAAATATAGGCTAAATTATTATTAATCAAAATGGGTGTTCCACATGTTGATTGAACACAAAACTAGAGTTTTCACTGTTCATCAAGGTCTAAATGCTTTCCAGTAACTTCAGTCATTCCAAAGTGTAACAGTTCTCCGTTAAACAAATCCGCCACAAGATAAATAACCGTTGCTATTTCCCAGCGCTCCAAAGTAACAGTTACTGGCTGCTAACGACCTGCAAGCCTGTCGACAGACGGTTATCGCCTCAAGTCCGTTGCTGACTCCTCCACTCCATGCACCTTCCTCCCAATCAATATCGTTCCCCTCTGCAACGCAACGCGAGAGGCAGAGCAGTTGCGAGCGGCCAATGTTGGTACCACTCTCTTCGACCTTCCCGCCAAGTGAAGGCCCTCTCCGCACTGCTCTCTTGGCCCGACTATTTTGTCACTCACACACTGCACTGCACTACTCTCTTCTCACACACACTCTCATACACCCTCACTCTTTCTCTCACTCGCGTCATGCAGACGTCATTCACTTCCGTCACATCTCTTGCTCGGTGCACCGTAGAACACAATTGCAAGAGGAACAAGACCAAAGGAGGAGGAGGAAGAATAGGGAGAGAAGAGGACGAAAATGTTGAGGAGTAGGATGGAGAAAGAGAGAGTAGGAGAAAGAGGAAGAAGAATAAAAGTAGAAGGATGAAGAGGGGAAAAAGTACCAGGAGGAGGAGAAGGAGAAGAAAGAAGAGAAGGATGCGAAGGAACAGGAGGAGGAAAAGGAGAAAGAGGAGAAGAAAGCGTAGCCGGAGGATAAAGAGGAGGAAGAATAAAAGAATAACAGGAGAAGGACGAAGAGGAGAAGAAAAAGGAGGCGGAGGATAAGGAGCAGAAGGAGAAGAAGGAGGGTGAGGAGGAAGAGAAGGATTAGAAGAAGCAGGAGGAGAAGAGAAGGAGGAAGCGTAGCAGGAGGATGGAGAGGAGGAAAAAGAGAAGAAGGATAAAAGTAGAAGGATGAAGAGAAGAAAAAGGAGGAGACGGAGCAGGTGGAGAAGAAAAAGGAGGATGAGGATGAGAAGTAGATGAGGATGAGGAAGGGAAGGAGTAGAAGCAGGAGGAAGAGAAGGAGGAAGCATAGCTAGAGGATCAAGCGGAGGAAAAATAGGATAGGAGGAGGAGGAGGAGGAGATGGAGGAGAAGGAGAAGAGCAGGAGAAGGAGGAGGAGAGGAAAGGAGGAGGACGAGGAAGAGGAGAAGGGAAGAAGAAGAAGAAGAAAAAGAAGAGGATGAAGTGGAAAAGGAAGTGAAGGAGGTGAAGAAGAGAGAGAGAGAGTAAGAGGAGAAAAAGAGAAGGAGTAGGATGAAGAGTAGAAGGAGAAGGAGGACGAGGTGAAGGGGGAGGTGTGGGAGGGGGAGAAGAGGGAGTAGGGAGAGGAGGAGGTGGAATGCTAAGGAGAGGAGTAAGAGGAAGAAAAAGGAGAAGGAAGAGGAAGAGAAGAAGCAAGAGGTGTAAGAAGATGAACGAACGATGATGCCATGCCACAGCACACACTGCATAGAAATTGAAGGGCATGTCAATGGAGGAGAAATAGAAGTGAGAACATTGCTACTGAGAGAATATGATGAGAGACGTTCTGAAGAGATAGAGAGAGGTTGGTGAGGAGTGAGACAATAGAGAAAGCATTGGAGAAGGAGAAGTACGGGTGAGAGAGACAAAAAGTGAGAGAGGAAAGTGAGTGGGTCAGAAGTGAGAGAGGAATGTGGTGAAAAAAGAGATTAAAGCGAGAATAAAGAGAGAAAAAGGAGACGAGAAAACTCAATGAAGAGATCATGATAATGAAGAGTGATGAAAGGATGAGAGTTAAATTTGAAAGAGAGTAATAGAAAGAGAGAGTAACAAGATGAAAATAGGACTGACAAAGAGAGAAGATTACGTGATAAAGAGAGAAGTGACAATGAAAGAGCTAGAGAGAAAATAAGGGGAAACATTTTGTAGAAAAAAACAAGAGAGAAAGAAAACAAGACAAAAAGTACTGACCAAAATGACCGAACGGGACAACACCCTTCAACAACTTGATAACAGTGATGTTTTTTGATACTGTACTGTCTGAGAAATCCTATACGATTTTTTGCTTCTAGGAGTATGACAATGAAGAATTACTTCAAGACATAGAAATGGTCAATGAAATATCACTTGCTTTTGTGAATAAAGTATTTTGAGTTTGAGTTGTGAGTTTTGATAACTTGTACAAATGTACATGTAAAGTGACTCGAGGCATTCAATTTAAAAGAGTTCAAGATGAAAGAATTGATCAGAAATGAACAATTTAGAGACGCATACATTGAACCATGAAACGCTAAATCTCAAAATATAATAATTCTGCAGTCTATTAACAACATAATTTTGGCTTATTAATTCATTATTACATATTTGAAGATCTATTGAATACGGTCTCCTACTAAAAGAGTAGGTCTCTCCTCTACTGGAGTACTTCTCGTGCGATATCAGTATGGATGAAGAAATCATGAAACGAAGACAAAAATTGTTTAGTGGAAAGTTAGAGCCGGTTTTTAATAGGGTTGATAGTAAATTTTCCTATTGTCAAAATAAATCCAATCACTAATTTGCAACGATCTATTTGTGAAGAAAAAGCAGACGAGACAACAGATCATCAGCCACGCGCTATTTGTGTAGCGATGGCCTAATGACCCACTTTCGTCAGCATATTCTGCTAATGAAATACTATTGAAACAAATAAACAATTAAACTTTAGTAACGTAGCTAAATGGTATGTTGGCAATCGAAAAGTAGATAACAGACGAACATTTTTTCAACAATTTCAAAGTTACGTCACCACTCCCGCCAACACGAATTGATCTGAGATGCGCGCTGCAATACTGCTGCCAACCTAACGACGAGAAATAGCACTAAACAAGAGACGCAGATAGGTGAACGCCCCACCACTTGCTCGCGTATGTGTGTGTACTGAGTACACCACACATGACAACATAATAATGTAAGTGCAGCACTTGAAGGTCGTCTCTACATAGTCTCTCTGCTGTCAGTCCACTATATAGCTTCGATTGTTGGATAGTTTTATTGGTTTATATTGGGTCCCTTCCCCTCCAGCCAATGCCCCCCTAATAACACTGATTCAAGCACTAACCAGCAAATCTTCGCCAATTATCAGTTGCTGAAAATTACACGGACAAGCTGTCAACCCAACAACTTAGTCACAGTCTTGTAGTACTTTTATAGTGGATGGGCGGACAATTGGAAAATCTTTGCCGATTTGCCCTACAATTTATTATTATTGTTGCTTTTCCAAACTACGAATGTTCTAAACACTATAAAAATAATATTAGAATGCCTTCAGTTAGAGGAATCCGCCCCGGGGAGTTTCACTTAGCTTATTTAGTTAATTTACAGAGAAGAAGGTTCGAGGTAGATGGGTTCCGAACCAACATACCAAAGAGGACCGTTTTGGGTGTTCGTGATGACTACAAAATTTCAAAGTCCCTCTATGCCTAAATACTAAATCTACATGACTATACATCGATAATAGCATAGTAAACATAGTGGATAACTTCAAGTGAATCTAAGATTCAAAGGGGAATTATATAAATGCATTATATTAGTTAATAAGTTAATTCCTTTTATCGGGATTCGTAAAATTTTTGTTCCATTGTGATAGAATTGGCTCAGACCCACTGACGACATTCGAAACTGGAATAACTACCAGTTGCAGGAGCAATGATAGTTTCAAATGCTTACGAGAATCAGACTGAACCAAGGTCTAGGAGTGTAATTATCCTCCAATTTTTGTGGGCTTTCCTCCACAATAGACTTATCACATTATTAAAATCTACAATAATTGATACACATACAGTAAAAATATAGGTACTGCTGTACACACTGCTCTGGCTCTCATTGATAATACAAAAAATCCTTCCACATGATTGATCTACTATTATTTTCACCAGAGATAGGAATCATAGTTAATAGCAATACAAGGACAATGTGAACATGAGATGATCTGCTGTTGAATTATTGAGTGTCTAGGGGAGGCTGAGAAAAGCAGTGCGCCTCTCACTTTCTGGGAAATTGACCGAAAACGTAAATATCCATCCATGTCACTAATTTACACGATTTCCAATCTTGCTTCCTGACTTTCATCAACCTTTTCCCCCTGTTCCCTTAATCTTTTACGGCGTCCAATTTCTGTCTCACTACCTACAACTGCAGGGATTGTTTGATAATTATAATTATTATACAGTCTCTGTACCTACAACTTGTCCTATCAGTTCAATCATGAAATCATGATAAAATGAGATTTTCCCCCATATAACTTAATTGCTTCTTGTTTTTCCTTTACAATGATATACTTGAAAAAATAACTGTTTATAAATAGGGTAATTTGAGCTAGTTTGAAAGACTTAAGGTCTTAGTAATACAATCGCCTATAGCAGACACGAATACATTAATTCAGTTATCAATATCATAAAGAGATAGTTTAGTTTCTTCTTGCAATTGCTGTAATATTTCATTGAAAATACTTTACTTTGAGTCAAGCCCCATTTTCTTTCTTGAGTTTTATTTTGTACATAGGGATTGATTTCGAATCAAGTACATTACTACCGATACTTATACGTATGAATAAGGCCAGCTTAGCGCCCTCTAATCTGGCAAGCATGCTGGCGTTGAAGAAATTAGTACATTGTTGGGCCTCCAGCCTAATTAAGACATAATCATTATAGAACATTTTCTTTAAGTAGTGTTGTCCACAATATAAGTGGACCAAATAATATTTATAAGTGTGAAAATTAATGTAATCTGTTATAAGCTTATTATTGTTCTAATATAAATAAAATTTGGAAATAAGGTAGCCTATATTTATCCCGGAATTGGCGGTGAATAATCCCGAGATTTCCAGGTATCAAAAATACATCGGGATCCCGGGATTGACATCACTATTTGTATATGATTTAAATGAATAAATGAACGGAAGTGCTTGGACCTGTGTGTTAGATTCTAGATAGATCATTCAATAAGTTTCAAATTTGAACAGAGAAATCAGAGTCTTGCGCTCTGTAATATTACTCTAGTTTGAGTAGTTTTGTTGCTTGTATCGCTTCCTTCTTATTCATCTTATGTTATAGTTATTTGTATTCATTAATTTTACTGTATAATCTATATTCTAGTATCGCATATATTTTTGCACCTTTGGTTTAGGATCTTAGCCTTGTTATAAGTTACTGTATTTATAATTCTACTAAATCTCTATTTATTAAAATTCTGTATGTACCTTTATCTGTTGTTATTTCTCTGAAGTGGTGTGCACCGTTGGAATTGAATAAATAAATAGAAATATTATTAATCCTCTCATTTTATCATTAAAGATTTTCATAATCAAAGATGCAAAATACTCTCTTAAAAATTAAATTTGAAAATTGCCGGTCAAATTTTCACATAGTGAGATAATAACATTTACACCTGTTGATGCGTTTGAACATGGTTAAATATTTGACCAATGTTGGTGAAACCCGGCATCAACATATTGCTTGGTTTTATGAGTGTATCTTGTGATAAAATATCGTAAGATTTATGGCAACAGCGTGGTTGAAAAGAAAATGCAAATAAACAGTTGTAAAAGCAACGAGAATAGGAAGGAAACAGTCGATCACGTGTTTTGAACAGCGGAACGCGTAGTAATAAAGCTTCTGCCGGCTTTCTTTCGCATATCTTAGCGTTTGCGGCCTTCACACACTGCTTTCAACGTTCGACGATCTTCAACAAAGTCGTCGTCGCTTACGACGAAAGTTTGAGATCCAGTCTTTCTAGACGACTGGCTGCATTTTTGCATCCAAAACTGATCGATTTACCGCCACTACTGCGTAGTACGCGCATGCGCTGTGCTAATAACGGACAGCACCAGATACAATAACATATCAACGTGAGTGAGGTGAAACACGATACATGGGAGAGTGAAGTAAATTATGAAAATTTATTATTGATGAATTAAATGTGAAAAATCGAATGAACAAATGAAAATTCTAAAATCTAAAGGAAATACTTATTATGATATAAAGGAGTCTTATTATGATTTAACAGCAACTGTATAGTTGCAATGTCTCATTACCTTCCATCTTTAAATGAAAATTCAATGATGGGGGAATAAATGAAAGAGAATATTATCTCCATAATACTATGGATGAGACTTTATCAATGAATTTTATGAGAAAAGATTGTTAAAAATTCAATGTTTAAGAAATAAACTAATGTGAATATTATCTTCAATATATATTATATAATTTTTATAAAAAAAAATACTTCAAGAAGACTTCTGAAATACTAATTGTTCTATTGGAGAAAAATATTACAATTGAGTGTGGAAATTGATTGATGAATTGAATGTGAAAAATGAACGATGAGGGAAATTATGATGAATAAATTTAGTTTAAAATAATATTTCATAGTATTTATTTGTATTATTGGTTTGAGAAGGATACATCAAGTGGATGAGGAGATTCAATTAAGAATTCAACCAATAATAATTGAATAAATATAGTTTTTAATAATTGTAAGAGTTGTATGTTACAACTTGTAACAAATGTATTTAAATGCTGATAGGCTAATGATTTCTGAATATTCTTATTAAAATTTAATCGAGTGTGTTCTAATCGGAATTCATTTCCAAGGGATATTGATAGGCCTAGCTGAAGAATATTTTAAAAATTCAACTGAATGTATTTTTTTAAATAATAAATCAATAAAGTGAAGTCAGTTTTCAATAAAGCACCAAAGCCCTGAATTAATATTAAAAATTGTGAGGTGCACCGATATTTTGTCGACCTGATAATAAAGAAGTAACGTGAAATTAATAATCATTGAAATGAGGATGTTACCAGCAAACGTTGGTTCTGCATTGGCCCTTCAAGTAACTCTCATCCATTAGAAAATCACCTTAATGTTCGCTCATTCAACATAAATAAAAATATAATTATAAAATATTTTTTGTATATTATTTAATATTAATGTCACATTGAGGTAGAGAAGCTTATAATGGAGTTTCTCAATAATCTTTGAAGTAAATTACTCCAAGAAGTGAAATGCTCAATAGTAATTGACATTCATGAAATCTCTAATCTCATGATTTTTTCTCCTATCTTGAAAGCTTCATTAGATTAACCGAGATTAAATTCATCATAAATTTGGTTGAAAATTATATTTTAGTATTGACCTGCAAGACAGTGTACCTCCATTGGGAGCCTGGCTAATCGTTAGTAAGGCTAGTCAGTCACTCCCTATATTTGGAGGCATATTAAATTGTTGCATTGCACTATATTATAGCTGCTTAACACAATGTTATCCAGCAGTGCTTTGTTCCCATCCCATCACTGGGTTGCGAAGACTAGCTTATGGTTGAGGTGTCAATGTGCTAACCACACGTTACACCTTTTCTGGTTAATGATCATTCACCTCTGCTGATTCAGTCAAGTGGATGTGAAACTGGCAACCAGCTGGTAGGCCTAAGCCCACATAGGGCTGTTGAGCCATTGACAAACAAAAAACCTGCAAGACAGGGGTGGCCCTAGAAATTGCGGGGCCCAAGGCGAAGTTCAATAGTGGGACTCTCTTAACTACTAACTACCTCTAACATTATTTCATTTTCCAAGCCGTGGTTCATGGCTGTGCGGGGCCCCTGAAAAACGCGGGGCCCCAGGCGCCGCCTTTTTCGCCTTCATATAGGGCTGCCTCTGCTGCAAGATGATATTGCATTGAACCTTAAAGTACCTACTCAATATAAAATCACCAATACACTTACACCTTATGTTGATATTACTGAAATTTCAGGTTATGGGAACGCTTATTTATTCCTATGTAAATAATAAATGCCATTACAAGTGACAATAGAATACTAAAAGTAATATCTATTTATATAAATTATTGGGAAAAGGTGAGGCTTCAGTGAGTATTAGCCAGTCGACTAATTTCCAAGAATTTAATCAAGGCTATTTATGAAAACATTACCATAAGGCACTAATATCACAATAGGAATAAATAGCGTTCCCATACCTGAAATTTCAGAAATAACACTGAAAAAGGCAGACTAGCAAAATGAGAACAAGGCATTATTGCACTGATTATTTACTATCATTATTTCTTCAATTATTACTATAGTTATCTTAATTGAATAAACAAAATAATTCAGTCTTTTCTTTCTTTGAATGGATGCTTCGAGAAAGAGTCATTCGAAGAACTCTATGAAAGCTACAAGTTTTTTTTCACCAATATTATAATTGATGTTGTCTGATATTCAGATTAGGTATTTTGGTTGAGCATAATTTCTTCATATTTAAGTGGTTTTCGCAAATCCAATTCAGATACAGTAGTAATAATAACATAGCGTTTATTTCATGTCAACACAAATAAGAAAGAAGAAATATTCTTGCCATAAAATTCTAGAGAAGGATGGGTGATGCAAAGTTATGATACTTGAAACATCATTGGCTCCAAGCCAGAGGATACGATACTCAAATGTAAGGACTAGCAAATTTATGAGGTCATTAAAATAATGAAGCAGTGGCTGCTGTTAGTTATCTAAATACAGTATAAATTCATTCTAGTAATATTCGATTTCTGACACAGTTTTTATTGAGATGTTGTGATATCTAAACATAATGAAAACACAAATATTTAGTCAAATACCACTTATTTATTAAACAAAGCCAAAAGCATGTTTCGGCACCATTGTAACTTAGTATAATAAAGTGGTATTTGACTAAATATTGGTGTTTTCATCATGATTTTCGATTAATTTTTCGGAGGAGAAGGAGGAGGAGGAGGAGCAGGAGAAGAAGGAGGAGGAGGTGGATGTGAAGGAGAATAAGAAGGAGACTGATGAGGAGGAGAAGACGGAGGAGGAGGAGGAGAAGAAGGAGGAGAGAAAGAAGGAGGAGGGAAGAAGGAGGAGGAGAAGAAGGAGGAGGAGAAGAAGGAGGAGGAGGCGAAGAAGAAGGAGGCGGAGGAGGAGGAGGAGAAGGAGGAGGATGATTTATTGAAGCAAACACTAAAATTCTTGATTAATATTTTACTGTGAGATGTTACAACATTCTCATAGTGAAATGAAATAAAAACATTCTTTATTAGGCTCAAATGAATACAATATCAAATTAATTCAAGTGATATAGATTCATTGTAACACGAAATACAGACCGACCATACATTATCAGCTGTAATCTTACAAATACCTTTGATATTCATAATATTATTATGCAAGGAATTTGGAAGCGAACAGCAAAAAGTGAATTAATATTGTAAAGGCGAAGAAGCGACAGAGACAGAAAGGGTAGGAAAATGAAGCGTAGACAGAGATTAAATTTAAGAGAAAGATTGGAACGACAGTCGTCATAAAATGCCTAAACTCACCCAAGAAAGGAGTCTAAATAATAATTGAATTCGAAAAATACTTAGAAGTGAGACGAATGGTTGACCTCAAAAGTGATTACTGTTTTGAAAAAACAATTTCATGGAATCCATTAGAAATTAATAATGGGCATCACCCTCAAAAAAATGTAGAAGAATACATTATACATCATTATATTGGAATATAATATTAGAAGAATATTTTTAAAAAATCCCAATTGATAAATATTGAAAGAAAAATTGCCCGATAAATTATTTAGACAGTGCGTAAAATTAAAACAATAACAAGAGGTTAAAAACATTCAAACAACAATAATAATAAATTAATTAAATATTTGGACATTGCCTGTCCTCCATAAGCGATAAAATTGCATCAGAAGAATAAATGAGTGTGTGAATATGAATGAACTATAGATTAGTTATTTAATAAACTGAGGAAAAGTTCAAAACCTTCTTGAACACAAAATAGAATGATAATATTAAATGGAATGAATAAAGAAAGAACCACAGAAAAACGCATCATACCAATTAACCGAAAATATCAGTAGGTTATCAGAAAAAGTGCCAGGAGAAGAATAGGATGAAGCTTAGAAAGGTGCATCAATATAGAAAAAACACACAAAAACAAGCATGAAAATGAAAAAATAATGCAGCACAGAAATGAGAGAAGTTTTCATAACATAAAAAATATGAGGAAGGTTAATGCAGCAGTATATGAGTGAAGTTTGAATTGTCATGCAAAATAAATGAATGAAGTTTAAATTATCATGCAGAATAGAAATGAGTGAAGTTTGGATAAGATAAGAAAACATGAGGAAGGTTTATTCAGCATAGATATATGAGTGAAGTTTGAATTATCATGCAGCATAGAAATGAGTGGAGTTTAAAAAAATAAGAAAAGATTGGGAAGGTTAGCCAGAATAAATAGAAATTGAAAGCGAATAATTGAGAAAAATAATGGGATGCATGCAATTCTAATAAACTAGAATTGAAGATCCAGAAAGTTGTCCTCAGAAGGCTGACAATCTAGAGCTGTGGAGCTGAGTGAAGTAATTATGGTAAGGCCTACAAAAAACACACAAAATGATTGATGAATCACAAATTATTAGAAATACTAGTGGAATGAGGAAAGCATTTTTGGGCCATGTAAATGAGTAAAAGATGTTAATAATGCTTGAGATTTAAATTATGACAAGATAATCAGAATGATGCAAAATGATGAAATACTGTAGATATTTCTCATTTTAAACCATCAATTAAAACAGTTAAAACACGTTTTCAATTGTTATTGACGTTTTTCGGTTTATCGATGGACAATTTGACATATTGTGAGATTGGACTCCCCAATTGTTACATAAAAAAACAGAGATGAAAGATTTAAAATCTGGTAGATGAGTTGTTAGAATTCATTAGTGGGCTTCAAGCAAAAATCAAGCTTATATATAAAAATCAAAATCTTACATTTGGTAATGAAGTATTATGCTCATTCAACAATTTATTAGAAAATTTATAATAAAGAATGAAATAGAAAATATCATTTATAAGGCGGAGTTAGAACTAGAGAGTCCTCTCTATCACTCAACGTATGAATCATGCGTTACCTTTTAAAAATAAAACTCTAATATAAGAGTAATAATATTGATGTGAGCAATACAACATTCATTCTCAGTAAGTTTCCAAATTTTAAAGAGTTTCGAATGAAAAAACAACAATAATAATGAAGATATCAAACATTTGGAAGGAAATGAACTATTATGCTCAATAAGTAGTTCATTAAAAAATTCATCATGAAACATCAAATAAAGATATCCTTTATGATGTGGAGTAATAATTGCAACAAGCATACATCATTACTTTGTAATAATAATTGTTGTGAGCAATACAACATTCATTCTCAGTAAGATGTTCAACTTTTGAAGAGTTTTAAAAACGAACCATTCTATGACCAAAATGACCTGTTTGGAATTACAAACTATACATACAGTTCATTTGAATAACTGAGGCATCCAGCCAATGCTAGGAATGCGAGTACGAGTATTGATATTTAGTTAGGCGAGCTAAAGTATTTAGCGGTGAAATAAAGGTGGAGGGGCCTACGCCTAATGCAATTAGGTGTCATTCCACTGGAGCGACCTCTACACTCCACTCTTTTGTCTGTCCTTGTCGTGACAGCATGACACTAGCCACTATTGACATTTCACTGTTTCTCACACTCGCACGCCAATATATGCATGCACTGTATTCAGCCTGTCCTATTGATGTCAGTGAACATATAGGCACATACGCGTTGATCTAATTAAACGAGATGCACTTGTCACATCAACACTACTTCATACTAACGATACATGTGAATTGTCACATGCTAGAAGAGATCAACTTCAAGTAAAAAATGTAGTAATTTTTAATTTCATATTTGCACACTGATCACATTTACTTGAAGATAAGTGATTCAAAGTTATAGCAGGATTCAATTCAACTTGTCATAAATCAGCTGATCCAGTAATAATTAGAGAGTGATTACGACACAATAATCATAAGGCTTGAAAGTCTTAAAGACCTTTAAAGTCTTTTAAATACCTTTTTAAAGAAGACCTTTCAAAGAATAACTTTTTAAATGACCTTTTCAATAATCTGCGAGATTCAGCATTTGTAGGTTAAGTATTGTGATCATATGCTCGTCGATCAGCTGATTTATGACAAGTTAATTGCATCCTGCTATATTATAGACTTGTTTTTGTAAAGCTCAAGTGAAGGAAAATAAATTTGAATTTTGTTTGTTCTAATTTTAATCTAGGCCTATTATGACTCCTCAATGCGCGTAAACGCCATACGCAAAATATATATATGGAAAATGAATTAATTAAACCTTATTCATTTAATCTGGCGGATGGCGAATAATTGTTATTCAATAAACAGCTGATGTTATGCTCAGCTCTGTTAGGATAGTCTGCGAGCAATCTGCGAGACCCTATCGGTCCAGCTGACATTGCAATATAGTTCTAGAAAGATACGGCCATTGTTTATTAAATCTTGCAAACAATGATAACCAGTAGTCAAATTGAACGAACAAACATTTAAATAAGCAATAAGATTTCTTATTAATGTTTTATTAATCCAATTTTGTGCAAACGGCCCTGAGGTTTGTCTGTGATCCAGACTCAGACTATTGGATAACAGATAATTTTCCTTTGATAAAAGCCTTATTTGTGAGGAGCCCGATTTTATGTTGAAGTATTATAAGTTGACTAACTTTCAAACTTGAGAACATTTCACCACGTTAGTATTATTAAATTACAATTAAATAATTGGTTGAGTTGGATTTCGTAACAAACATTCTAAATGAATGAATGAATTTGTAAAAAATGTGCAATGATGGGGTCAAAGAATTTCCAGTCTTTTTTAAAAAACGAGTATGTGAGTACAATACCTGAAAGAATTCTTAGAGGGTAAAAAGATACTTTGCATACGGAGTATTGTATTAAAATGCAAATTCTATAAATAATCAATCAACGTAAAATTCAACTAATACATGAACTACTACTACAGTACTTGAGAAAACTTGAAATTCTGACCAACCTGGATATTTTCTCTTATGGGCCGCATCAACCTCCTTAGCAAGCAGAAAGTACTTCTCCTTGATATCCTTTTCCAAGATCTTCCACATGTTTCCAAGCCTGCATAAAAAATTTCAAAGTGTTTAAATTCTGATTGATAAAAGTTTCTAGTTTAAGAATTCCATATTTATAGCAATCATTAGTTTGAAAGCGCAAGTTCAAGAATAATGTCGAAAACGTTCCTATTCTAAAGATCAAATAATGTAACTCCATAGTCTAAATGGGATGTGCTTTATTAAATGATTACTTTATTTTCTATGTGTAAGTGTAGGTGTAGGGATGATCACCAATGTAATAATCTTCGTTCTAGAAGAAATTCAGTGAAACTACTAAAAAATATCCAGCTAATACAAGAAATCAATCATGTTTTGGGACAGTTTTGGCGTAAGAACAATTTTGAATGAAGTGGAAATCTTTGTTAAAAACTTGAATTTGGACATACCTCAATGTTTGAACTATTCATGAGACTAAATTCAGAAATATAAGGAGATAGGGGCGATTGCTGTTTCTGTTTCCCAATTATTTGATGATCAAATTTGTGGTGTGATAAATGAATAATAAAAATTATGTCTGATACACTCCAATAAATCTAATATCTTATATATGAAAATAATTTTGTGTCCGACTTTGAAAAGTTCGTGGAGGAAATTGAGTGGACCGATTTTGATGCGGTTTGCGTCAAAAGAAAGATAAAGAATAGACGTTTTGCAGGCTCTATTAGTTTTTCAAAAATAATCATTTTAAATGGGATATTTTTTATAAAAACAAGAAATAGTCTCCTGTGAGCAAGCAGCGCTATGCGATGCACAGGGTAATCTCGTTTCTTATGACAATATTTCTTGATTTTATTTTTAAAAACAATAAATGACAACTTGGGGAGAAAAAAAATAATAGAAACAATGAATCATCCTCTAGAAACTCAAAATCATTTCAGTATTCTAAAATTATTCCAGGCAACTTCAGGAAACAACATGCGATTCACACAGAAGATTAAAATTTTTAAAATCTCTTATCCTCTATTCAATATTCGTACTTCAGAATTACTTAATTAATTGTAATTAATTGCACTATTTCTATACATAATAATTGTCTTCAAACTGGTTTTGATGAATTACTAGCTTCTGTTCGATTACAAAGTTTCAAATAGACTGATACAACTGCATAACTATCTCACCTAATACTAATATCTTTGTTGCTTTCCTTGGGAAACTCTGCAGCAAGTTTGCGGCGAAAATCATTGGCGAACAGCATAAATGCATTGGGTGGTCGAGGAATCTTCTGCTTATTTGAATCCTGACGTAGGTCACGCATATTAGTCAATTTCACCTGCAATACAAATCAGAACAGACTTTTAAAACATTGGAAACATACAATATATATTTCAATTGGAACATTTTTACCTCATCTTATTAATAAAATATTCCAAATTAATTGGTCACCTCTTCTCGGTATAGTGGGTTACATCTTTAATTACAAAATTTTTATACTACAGTTCGAATAAATGATGATGTTAGTTAGAATCATTGAATCAAATGGTCAGCTGTTCGGACATCGCACTTTCAGACAAAAACGTTTCTAGTGAGTGGTTCTTGAGCACCAGGCCAAGGGACAACTAGTTTTATTGGAACTACAGTAATTTTATAGTCTAGATGTCTAGATCGAAAGTAATTCGAACCAATAAATGTTGCCACGAATAAAGATTTCATCAGGTAGGGAATTTCTCAACGTTATAACAAAAATTCTCAACATTATCACAAAAAACTAAGAGTGATTAATACTTCTGTACTGATAAAACTTCATCAAGTTGTACAAACAAGTCGTCAATCAAAACGTAGCTAGCAGCTTGCGTTTGATCACAGCACATGAATTTCAAGAAATTTTGAAAATAAATATAAAAGTAGTGTATATTTTAAGCAAAGGATTTAAAAAGCCAAGATGTATAAATTTAATGCATATATTATGTTTTGTTAAACATTATTTGTCAATAGTTTATCTACACTACACTATATTTATGTACTAAAGATAAAACTAAATTAATGTCCAGATGAATAGAATACATGCGGCCACTTACACGAAAATACAATTATTGAATTTAACCACCGTCAAATGACGTCATAGCATTGACGTCTGATCAGTGGTTTCGTGGATGACATTATTTTCGGCTGTTAAATTCAATTGGATTTTGATGCAACTGGCCTAAGATCAGTCAGATAACTTACATCACAATAAATACATCACAAATCTGAAATACATTACAATAAAAGTCTATTTCTGTCAAATTAATGAGATAACTTACGTGTGTCTGAACGGTGGGAAATGTTTTGGGGTGTGCCACAAGTTTTGAATGTTTGCTGGTAACTGATTTACTCGAACTTGGTGTTTCATGAGCGTTGGTCCTCATACCTTTAATAAAACAGAAATTTTAATAGAAAAGTGATAAAAATACACGAATATTAATAAAATCGATTTCAACTCTTTGTATAAAAGTTGCAGATTTTTCTAAAAAATATTCTAGAAAAGATTATGAATTTTAGCCAAAAAGAGCATAAACCTAAGAGTAAGTTTATAACATGTCAAGTTCACTTAGTGATACTATTATTACATCTTCTCACTACTTTAGAACTAACACTTATGTTTATGTGAAGTGAAACTAATTTTATTCTCTTCGAACGTTCTACTGTTCTATTCGAGGATTGAATTGAATAGAGAAAAACTCTGGTATCGATGCAATTCTAAAAAAGATCTGTGAATCTCATGAGTCATTCATCTTGAGTCATCCCATTTTCTTGCAATAATATAAAGATTATTTTTGGTGGACCCTGGAAGATCCAGGTGGACCCTTGGATTTCTACAAGTGGTAGAATATATTATGAGCCTTACACCTCTTCTTTATTGGCAAATTGATACTTATTCTTGTACAATGTAGATTCACATTTCCATGCAAAATTATGAATATCATTGAGATAGAAATGGGCTACTCACACTTATTGAGGCCACATGGAGTGGTAAGAGACCCAAGTAGTGAAGATTCTCAGATTAGAAATTGAGGAAAATTGGGAAGGAAATTTAGGATATTGGGAAAAGAATATCTCTTTGAAATTTTCAATTATCTGGGAATACCAAATATAGAAATTTGTAAAAAAGAGCTTTTTGTGAATTTTTGAAGGTGATATTGTGGAAGTTATCCATAATGAATAGAAACAGCCCACTGGAAGTTGTCAAAACCAAAAATTTATATTAACTTACTCGAGCTCTTACTTTGAAATTAGAAGTTTTTCATGTGTTATGTAAAACTTAGAGAGCGTACAGTTACAGTTATTGCTTTGATGGAAAACTATATGAAAAATCTAATCAATAGGAGCTTTTACAATAATTCTGAAAATTTTTGTAATTCACTGGCTCATGTGAATTTTACATGTCGAATGTGGAAAAAGTATGATTCTTGAAGTTGTGACCTAGTAGAAATGTCAAAATTCATGAGTAAATCTAATATGAAACTGTGATTGATACAAATTGTGATAGAAATACCTTTATTCCATATTAAATTTGGTTGTTCAACCATTCTTGGGATATCAAGTGACCTGGACTGAGTCTGGATTCTTATTTTTTTAACCAAAAAGTTTTCTACATTTCAACTTAAAAAAGTATTCTATTTTTTTGTCCCCATTTCAAAAATTTCACCTCACAACCAATTAGGCCTATGTCACTTCACTACCCCACTTCTTCCAATTTCACCTAAAAATCGCCAGTGATTCAATATCATGGTTAAAATGGTAAAACTAAAACCAATAAATTGTGAGCTCATAATAATAAAAGAGAAATTCATCTAAAATCAAAGTTTTCTGTTAGAACTATGAACTATTCTTATTGAGTAGCAACTCCTAGCTTTATGTATTCAAATCCGTTCTAGAATAAAGATAGTGTTTTATTCAAAGATAGTGGAATAACCAGAATTCAAGAGCTAGTGTGATATCATTGAGATAGGATTTGAATGGGATGGTAAGTAAAGGTAAGATACAGAGAGAATGCCTCCAGCTGAAACAAAATCATTAATAAATTTATTAAATAATTATTTAGTATTTATTATTGATTGTTCATTGTTAAAAAATTACACAAGAAACCGAATAATACACTTGAATGGCCGCATCATGTTCAAGTTACCTTTCTTGTGCTTTGTTTGATAGCCTACCTAACCTAAACTAACTTTGCTAGTACACTAATTCAAGTTTAAAGCAAACTATTCTAGTCCTTATAAATCAGTTTAGTTATAAATTACGCTATTCATGCTTCAATAGCATATACTGTATTCTGTAATTTGTTATAGCTTATATTCTATGAAATTATTTCTGCCATAAAACCAAATACCTAACATAACATGCTTAAGTTATTCGTTTCAAGTATTATACCGGCACCCACCTATTATAATCCCACGTGTGAAAAACTTTCAATACATAGTGGAAATTCTTTCCACAGCATTTAGAATACCGAATATATAATTGAATAACTAATCATATACAGAATACCCTTACCAGTATTTGTGTCAACTGAAGAACATGTCAAGACAGCTCTTCAATTTGTCAAGACAAATTCAACTGAATCAAAACCGACACGATCCATGGCGGAATTGAAATCATCTATTATCGTTATCAATACAAATATTATAATTAACTCATAGTGTATAATAGAATGAAAACTTACTACTATCACATCTCGAATGAAATATAAAGATTTATCTTGTAATCTTTGCAAACGATGGCTATAAATGGCAGGTTATCTACCTGCCATATAGTGGATAAGCCTCTTATTTCATAGATTCCCAAATTTAATAATACAGTATTGAAAATGTATTATTATGTTATTATGCAGTATCAATTCTGGGGAAAAATGTCTAATTTTCAAGATTAATCGCCATGTAAGTCATTTGCATTGCCATGCTGGTCATAAAGGTACCGTACCTATAGAATACCATGAAGTGCACTGTAATAATTATGATTGAAGGTTATTTAAAAACAATCTTACCTGTAAATCACAGCTCGCTGGTCAATTTAAAAGATAAGAGAAGTAAGAAATGTGGATATTTACATAAAACGAAGTTATCTTTTGAACTTATAACCTTTCACAAATTCATTCAGTAGAAGAAGACATGAGAGTGAGAGATGGCAGATGGGAACGACAGAACAAGTACAAGATGGTCACAGAGTGCAGCACCTGTCAGCTCCAGCCAATTCCTGTCAAAATTCAAATTAATATCTTGATTTTTGACACTTCGAAAATATTAGCATTATAAGGATTCCACAAAGATTTCGTAGGCTGTTTAATTTTTAAGGATCTTATAACTAATAATAAAAATTAATATTATGTTTACATATTAAAAAGATAATTATGTGGCAGAATCAATATTTTATTTAAATAAATTCATAGTTGTATTTATTCAAAATAAGACTCTGATGAACTTTAATAACTTTGTACATTCGTTAATGAATAATTATTACATTTTTCAATCTGATATTTTATAATCAGAGAGTCTATGAATGTAATTTGCATTATCGGGCTGGAGTTCGATATCTTCTTTGCTCACATATCAACTCCCATGTGGTCTAGTGGCTAGGATATCTGGCTTTCACCCAGAAGGCCCGGGTTCGATTCCCGGCATGGGAAATGTTTTTTGGTTGAAGATTGTAACTGTCTAGCAGTAACTCCATCATTAGAGAGGAATTTAAAAACTTTAAATTTATTCGTGGAATAGAATAAATTTTTATGCGTATTCACTTGTGCTTTTATGCCCAAGTCTCCTCACATGGTAGAGAAATGTATATGAAATATATTATTTTTTTCACCAACATGTGAAAAGATTTGCCAATTCCAATTGCACCTTACATCTCCTCCTCTTGTGATACATCATTTTTTTATTAAAAAAAAGAATCTCAGGATCATATTGGAGTTCTCTGTTGATGGGTCAGGTGCCCGAACACGTAGTATTTTCACAGTAACCTACCTCGAAATTTCAAAGTATTTTTAAAGAGTCTCAATTAAAAGTTATTCGTTTGAATGATTTCCAAGCTCCAATTAGTTTCCAAGTAGAAATCAGAGAATGATTAATAATTACTTTCATTTCGATTTTAAGACATCTAGATATTTCGCATTGAATCCTCTTTTTAAATATTACCTAGAATCTATTTTTTCGTAACTTTTACTCAAAACCGATCCACTTTCACTAAACTAATTAGAAAATATATATTGAGAAGCTCGTTTCAGTAGAGGATTATGAAGGAGTTATAGTTAAATACACATAAACTCCCTCCAATAAACGTAAATTATAAGGTCTAATCATAGATCGCTAGTTTATAGATCTATAGTTAAATCATTCAACTATTTAACTTAATTTAACTTAAATTGTCAGCTTTATAGTTTTAGATTAATGATGAATACTCTGAGTTGGACCACTCAATGAAAAAGACATTAATGTTAAAAAAACAACTGAAATATTATATTTTCAATCTCCTGTAACATTTTACAATACTATTATTTAATAAAATATATTCATAGAGAAGGCACAAACCGATTTACATTTCAATAATATTATATAACTTTTCACATGTTTTTTACATAATATCAACACACATAATCATATCATCGCGATATACATAAATATTATGTAATAAAATAAATAGTTCAACGATATAAGAAAAATGTTATGCTCAATTCGTACTTTACAATAATATAATGCACTATACATACAAAGCTTACTAATGCCTTATTACACTACACTTTTGTATTATATAGTTTAACAAAATTTGGTCGACCTTCAATAAAACTTGGAACAAAAACACACCACCTCTACAATAAAACTCAACAGCTTTCATAATAATCATAAAATAACATATTCTCAAACTCAAAAATTGTTATAAAATAATAATAATATTATTTATTAAATAGAGTATAGTAATAAATTGAATCAAAGAGGTTTAACATTTAAAAAAACTCGTTAAAATATAGTTAAATTATTGCCTGCAAAAAACAAGAATCAAAAACAAAAATCACTGCTGTGGAAAATGAAATAAAATCAACTCTTCTAAATAAAATTACTCAACATTATCACAAATTTTTTTTATTAATTTTTGAACCTAGAATTTATCTCGAATAAAATTGAAATATGAATGACAATTCATCTTAATTAAAAAAAGTATGAGGTTAAAATCATGGTATGTTTTTTAAAATTGAACTAAGATTAAATGAAGTACAAGAGCTATGAGGTTTGAATAGGATGGAACTGCAATCGAATTTAGATCATAGCCTACATTACTACAATCCTATCAATAGACTGAAAATAGAATTACTCCAAATACAAATGATTAAAATGTTTCAATAAAAATGTCTACTATCACAGCTTCAAAAAGCTTAGAACATAATAAAACATTAAACAATATCTCAATGTTATAAAAGTAAATGCAGTAAATGTAGAAAGTTGTCACACTATCAATATGATTTGCTAGATTTTATAATTAAAAAAAATATATCGTACTGTATTAAAAAAAGGAGAATTTTTCAAGTTGACAATATTTTTATTCTTAACAAAGAGGAGCTCTCTCTTTTTTAGAGCTCATGATAATAACAAATTTTTGTAATAAGAATATTATGAAATATGAATTGAAATAATAACACACTGAACATCGTAAAATCTCTCTGAAATCTGAATTAATCAGTTCTTTGCGAGAATAAAACTTACAAAATCAAGGCTATCACAATACATTTCTATTCCAGCAGTGAGTTCACATTATTCTCAAACAAGAACCTCATAATGTTGAAAGCACATCAATTTTCCACTCTAAATTTTTGAAATTTTTTCAACCTTATAGATTATTCGAAAAATTATTTTAAGAGTTGTATATTAATTTATACATTTAGACCACTTAAAAGATTTTTATACTTTGTATTCTCTGATCATACTATAATTTTTTCCAAAGACATTGACGCCTAATATAAGAAACATAATAAAACTGCTGAATTGATTCTCAACATAGATTTGAAAATTAAACACATAATCAATATTTCATCTAAAATATGACAAAAAAATAATAAAATCATATTATAAAATGTTCAAATTGAAACTAAATGGATGTCTTCGAGACATCAAGGCACCATAAATATGTTAGGATATTAATTCATTGATATGATTGTAGATATTATTATAAAACACGTGGGTTTGTGATGCATTATAAAAGTGAGAGCTAAATTGAAGTGTTAAAAATACTCCATGAAAATTTCTCAGCAAATAATAGATCTACAGCCATTACTTGAGAATAAATTTTAAATATTATTTCCCTATCAAAAAATCTGATGTGGATTAATAACGAGAATGGAGATTTTTTCTATAATGGTGCATTATTTGTTTTTACTATTGATTCTAAATTTTCTCAATCTTTGATAATACAAATAAGTCTTGACAAGTTGTAAATACTTTAAATTACACAGTACTGTAGTCTATTCATTGAAAAATCACGATATAATTATTGTTACACATTCCAATTAATTCAAGTTCCCTTATTTACAATCTCTCATTTTCCATTTCTGTGAAGATTTTTATTATATACTGTGTTCTTCTATAAAACTGTGATGTTTCCCTGTTATAATTTTCATTTGGTAAGTATGGATTGATCCATACAATATCAATTTCTCTTTTTTATCAGAGAAGCATATTTGAAAATCATAAAAATCTAATCTATAAATAGAATAAATAATTCAAAAAACATGGTTTATCTTATGCAGTGCAAAAAGTGAAATTAAAATTATTGAAACTCTTGTTTCATATTAAATAACATCTTCATAGGGAAAAATTCAATTTCTCATACATATTATAAAATTTCTCCGGCATCTCAGAGAAGAAAAATAAAATTCAACTGAAAACTTGTTACAGTAATTAAATTAAAAAATATATAGAACCTATTTTTCATCCCATTATGAAAACAGGACAGGAATTACCAACCTATTATTGTGATTTGTATTAATTGACATAATTAAAAAAATGGTTTCTCAACGAGATTTCTAATGAGGTTACCTAATTAATTTTATCTCCAACGTATAGTGTATCTCTATTACAACCAACTATGGAAATTATGTGTAAATGAATGAAGATATTATATTGAGGTTGAGATCTATTGATGGGGCATAGTACTGTATTTCTTATACAATGTAGCCTACACCGTTAATAAATAAACAATGATGCGTCTTCGAATACAACAACTAACTGGAACTTGTGGGAAAGTACTGTATATTATTGGAGAATGAACTTATAGTGATTTAGCGTTGTATTGTGAAAAATTCATGGATTTTGTGCTAATAGTTCCGGGGAAATTAATTGTTCAGAGCAGAATGCTTTAATTTGAAAAAGTAGTCAAACATTCAAGCCTAAGGAATATAACAAAAATATTCTTTGAGAATATGGTATGAAATGTTTTCATAAATAAGAACCAAAAAAGAATTCTAGGATTAAGGAAATCCTATTTTTAAGAATTTCTCAGAACAAATTGTTGAGAATAAATGAAAACTGAGTCAAATATGATTGACTAGGAGTGCTTTCGTACAAAGTTCACGTCGAACCATCGATATTCTATATCGATAATGATTGATTATTCAATCGAGTTTGATATTTTGATTTTCTCCATTGTAGGAGAGGCTCTGGAGCATGATCAGGTCATCGAGAAGTTCATCAACATCCATTTTTGTGCAAAGCAGCCGAACAATTGTCGATCATTCGGTCGGTTTGTTGTGAACTCTGGGATAGAGCTGTGAACAAAGTGAATGAAATTAATATTTGATGCAGTTTAATATCATAAATGCATGCGAATCAACAAAACAAGAATGAATTACCGTCAAGTAACAACTTGTATTTCACAGTGAAATACTAGTCGGTATTTCAATAGAATTTTCTACAAGTAGTTCGTCATGGAAAACAACATTAAATTAACTTCAAAACTGATTAATGGAATGAATTGTTGTGTAATGAACCCCAACACATATAACCATAGTGGGGAACATATTTATCAAATAAGTTAATTTAATTGATTTTGAGTGTAATTTATCGTTGTTTTTATTTTTATATTATTATTTTTTTTCTTTTTTTTTCTGAGGATGATGCCCACATGAGCTCTAGGCTTGTGCGTGGGTAATGAGTGGGGTGATGATGAGATATGACGACTACTTTTTAGGCAGTCGGGACCGACGGCTTAACGTCTCCTCCGAAAATGTTCGTACCAAAATTTCGTACCAAAAATGTTCTTTGGTGAATAGAAATTGATTGAAGAAATGGGAAATTCTGACTGAAATATAACTCATAAATATGTACTTGGAAATAACATTTACATGAAGCTTATTACATTGCATAGAATTTTCAAATCCTCACAGCTTTCGTGGAAGTATTTAATGAAGTCAGAATTCATAGAAAAACTGTTGATGAATATAAAGTGACATTGATTTTTTTCTTGTAAGGAAACAAATGTCTTCACCTTCAAGAGAAAAAACACGCTACAATTAGTAGAATGTAGAATAGTAGAATAGGAATAATAGGAATAGTAGAATGTCCTCTATGTATTACATTAAATTTATTGATTTTCTCAATTAGACAGAAAACACTTAATATTCCTAAACATCAAATACATAGAGGACATTACTGGCGCAATGTGTGCTTAGTGTCAATAGTGCTGGGTTTCACCAACTTTCATCAAATAAGACCTGACGATCTTCAAAAAAAGTCCATGGCAACATAAAAAAGGTGTAGCAAAGCAACGGAAACTCCAGTTGATCTTTTAAAATACTTAAAATAATTGGAATCCTCCCTCATACATGAATAGCTGTATAAAATTCTAATATACCAATGAACCAATGCACACAGAACAATAATTTTCTTCGGCAACTGAAAAATTGACGATCTGAATTTCGCATAGTGTGATCATAACCTTTTCACCTGTTGATGCATTTGAACATCGTCAAATATTTAAGAAAATGTTGGTGAAACCCGGCATGAATGAATAAAATGAATTCATTGCTGATAATTGCAGATAGGAATACATACGCCGAGCAGATTTCTGGGCACGTATCCCTCCCGATCGCCGAGCCGAGTCCACCACCACTCGCGCTCCCACTCATCTCCCTTCCTCAGCACAATCAGCCGGTCGCCCTCCCCGAACGACAACTCGTCCGCCTGGTGCGCCTCATAGCTGAACACCGCAAACACTGCGCCGTTGTTCAGGATACCCAGCTTCTCCTGCACACCTGCAACAACGAATAATCATATACTTTGAAGATTCTGTGGTAGAGAAAAATGTTTTGCCCCTAAGCACTATTCTTTCTGCCCCTTGGAATATCACACATTTGTGCAAAATATATATGTATAATTGAAATATATTGTGCAAAAGAAATAGAATGTAACCTATATTCTTTAATTGATATTATTAAATAATAAAACTTTTGTAAAAAAGAATGGCAATAAATTGATTTTGATTTATATGACTTTCGTTTTGTTGCACATGTATTTCGTTTATATTATTATATTCTTGTTAATCTTCGTAAAATTACAGTTGTATAATCCATTGATGGCAACTCCCATATGGATGTTTCTCGGGAGTGCCTAATTTCTCTTTAAATGTAAGGATGAACTTTGTGCTTTGATTATATTGTTTTTTATTGTATTTATTGAGAAATAAACATTTATTTATTTATTGTTTATCTATTTATTTTGAACCAGTCCATAACGGGAGTTCATAAAACTTATTATTAATTGATTATAATTTTAACTTAATTCATAAAAAGTAAAGGAGTTACTTTTCAGATTTGAATTACATTTTTGAATTGTCTACGCAAAGTAAAAAATACATTAATATGTTAAGAAATAATTGAAGTAGAAAAATGAAAACTCAAGAGAAAACTTGACCAGTATTTATGAAAAAATAATTCAGTTGTTTTATGGTTGGGGTAGCCTAGGATAATAACTAGCTCAATCACATAGTGAAAAAAGGCCTCTATGCTCGACTATTAAAAAGGTGTTTTTCTCAACAGATTCCTGGGTAGGGAACCGGACTGGGTCCCTAATGAGTACAGTACCGAATCTGATTTTTCATGTGGTATTCAAAAAACTGAACGAAAAATCAAAATTCACTACAAAAAAACTGTAATATCTCAGTTCTGTAGAATGAAACCCCAGAATTTTTAATCATTCAACATTTAGAATCATTCCATAAAATCAACTGGCAAGCATCGAATTTTTTAATGTTTCACACAAAGAACCACTGTTTCTCTAGAGGATAGTATTATGTTTTTTCCCCTCTTGTCATGCGAATATATATTCCATGAATACCCTAAAGCCTAATTCTCGTACAGAAGCAATTTATACTGGTACAGATGGAGAAAATATACTTAAACATGTTACAGAAGTTTTTAATTTTTATTAAACAGGCTCCAGACTTCACCAAGTGAAGTTGAAGGTAGAGTTCTGTATCAAACAGGCTCCAGGTTCAATCCGGATTAATTGTAAACCATGTATCAAGACGAAAAAATAACATAAATACTTAATTCAAATTCAAATAACTTTAATTAAGATTTTCACATAATAATCGCAAAACAAATATTTACAAATCTATTCACCTGCAAGGAAAAATCCTGTGCGCAGGTAAGAGTTGCTAATATAATAGATAAATAAAATCTTAATGAACTGTCAAGAAAAAGTAATTAAGAGAATATAAAAAATACCAAGGAGAAGAAATAGAGTTGATAGTATTAGATGGTGAAAAAGAAAGAGAGACAGAGAAGGGGAGAGAAGAGAAGAGATGGCAAACATACTATTGAAATAGGACATGAATCATTCAAAACGTTTTTCCACAATTTCAATCACGATTAATCCACAATTAATACATCAGGGTCTGGTGAAGTCCAACACAATGACGAAATGATCGCCACTATGATGCAAGTCAAGTTTGTTTTCTACTTTCAAGTTTTTTTCTTTAATAAGTTCAATACTAAATACGATAGAGGAGCGAAACAAATAGTGTTTTCTAATTAAAATCAGAAAATTCTCTAACAAACTTTCCCTATGGTAATACTAAATGCAATAGAGAAGCTAATTAAATGAAATGAGTAATTACTGTAGAGGTATTCGGAGCAGCCATCGAAGCCTTCTTCATCTTCTTCGCACTTTTCGGCAGCCGTTTCTTGATCGCTGAGCGTCGTGGCGAATATGCACGCGCCGTGCTCCACCAGGAATTTCACCATCGCCAGGTTGTTGCACGATGCCGCACAGTGTAGAGGTGTCCTAAAAAATAAACAGAATTGACTCCAAATTCAAAATATTCAAAGTGCCAGTGTTTCTATCTTTCAACAGTATTTGAAACATTCACATACTATATTACTTAAAAAACACTTTGCGTTGATCGAAGTGAAACTGAAAGGTTGCTTTCGAAGATTGCTTTGACTTATTGCCAGATGGTCTATTGTATAATTTGATTAGTAAGTTATTTTAAACATTCACATACTATATTACTTATAAAAAACACTTTGCGTTGATCGAAGTAAAACTGAAAGGTTGCTTTCGAAGATTGCTTTGACTTATTGCCAGATGGTCTATTGTATGATTTTATAGTGAATTCAGTACTGAAAAGTTGAAATAATTAGTTGGTGCTATAAGGATAATTTCCAAATAATTACCATTTTCTCTTCAACCGATCCAGTATTGAACATTTTCTTAGATGTGGTGAAAAAGGGTAGTGAATCGAAAGTCATTTTTTTTCCTCATTTTTCTATTTTTCCTCAGAAATTATCTCTTCAAATTTCGTTAATTGATTTCTAATTTAGTTGAATATTTTCACACCCTTACCTTTTGCCTTCTACCTGCCTATTACATGGGAAACCATAGTTGGCTAGGTATTTCTCTTCCTTTCTTTTTTTCAGCACAACCTACCATATATAGCCAATTGTTTTTGAATATGTGTTTTTGTTTTTGTATGTTGTATTATTTTGCAATTTGTTTTCTTGTTTATTGTATTATTGTGCTGTTGTATAGTAATTTTATTTTGTTTTCAATTGTGTTTTGTGTGTGTTTGAATAAAATTGAATTGAATTTTAATTTTCAATTTCAATTTTTTTTTCTGAGGATGATGCCCACATGAGCTCTAGGCTTGTGCGTGGGTAATGAGTGGGGTGATGATGAGATATGACGACTACTTTTTAGGCAGTCGGGACCGACGGCTTAACGTCTCCTCCGAAAGACGGAGTGGTTTATTTGTCATAAAATCCTTCCGTCAACCAGGCTCGAACCCTGGCCCAATGGATTTTATCTGACTGCTGATAACTTATCAGTCTGACGCCTTAGCCGCCTCGGCTACGAACCACTCCATTATTTATTTATTTATTCCACACACATAACATTAAAACAACATTTCATCAACATTACATGCATC
Source organism: Laodelphax striatellus (assembly GCA_017141395.1). Lineage (NCBI taxonomy): Eukaryota > Metazoa > Arthropoda > Insecta > Hemiptera > Delphacidae > Laodelphax > Laodelphax striatellus. The sequence continues at coordinate 17,374,829 of CM029540.1, read as the reverse complement.
ATGCAATACAATAATAACATGAAAAGTTAATAAAACAATAGAAAGAAGGCTAACCCAAAAAAGAAAATTTGTGTTAAAAAGGGTAGTGAATCGAAAGTTCTCTCAACTATGGATATCCATGTCATAGGAAGGCTTTAAATTCATGGAAGTTGAGGAAGGATGCAAGGAGTAATTGAATTGCAATGTATTTTCATGTTTTTTAAATTGTTGTCATATTGTTTTATGTCAAAAAGGCTTATAATGGACTTGTATGTATGAAATAAATACATAAAAAATGTACTAATGTAGTTACCAATATAAATTTTATAATCCACACTGAAGGTGTGAAAGATAATCCTACATAACATTCGAGTGGAAATAAAATAATTTTGCAAGTGGCTTATCGCTTTGTGACATTGTGAAAAATACTGCAGTAAAGCAGTATAAATAATTAGATTGATATAGTACTGGACTCATTGACCCACAAACAGGCCGAACTGGTCTATGTGGGCAAGTATTATTTCAGTGATTAGGGTTATATTATCTATTTTGTATTAGTATACAAAGTGTGTATTAGTATATTTTACAGATTTTCTACAATAAGAATTATTACAATAATATATCTATATAACTGTGATGTCATTAGTTTTTTATCTACTTTGTATGATACTGTAAGTAAAATTGTACCCTGTCAAAAATAATGTTGTAATGTAATCTTGTAATTTTTTCGAAATAAATTCAATTCAATTCAATTCTAACTGGGAAAAAGAAAGAAAGAGTAGCATTGATTGACAAGCATTCCAAACCTAGAAATTAAAAATTGTTAGTTTGAATGTTTGAACTTTTTTAGTGGAAGTAATCATGAACATGAACTAACTAATCAAACAAAAATAATCGACTCATCTGATATTTTATATTAAAAAATATTATTATTATTTTGCTTATACGGCCTCATTGGACCACTTAAATCAATCATTTAGGGCCGGTTCATGAGCTCGGGATTTAGCTAAGTCCTAGACTAAAACGGGTGGCCACCGTAGCATCGACAAACGTTAACCTCGAAACTATGTACTAAGGGCTCTCTATGCTGCTAACCCACTAAGCTGTCGAGACAAACGTTTGTCGATGCTACGATAGCCGCCCGTTCTAGTCTGGGACTTAGCTAAATCATTCAACTCTTTTCTTAATTTTTTCTTTCGCATTGTCCAGTACTTCTTCATTCGTTCTGATCTTCTCTTTCGTTCTTCATCTGTAAATACCCTTTGTACAGTATGTCGGTTGTCTATTTTTGGTTTGAACCTTGTTTCTCTGTCTTTTAGTTTGTTTAGATTTTCGGTTTTGCTTTTCAGATCATCCAGGGTTATTAGAAAATATGTTATATTAATTATATCTCAGAACCGTATCTTATATTTTCAATTCAATATTTCACTGACCATCCACTTAAATCAATCATTTACTGGTCTTTCTTAATTTTTTCTTTCGTCCATTACTTCTTCATTCGTTCTGATCTTCTCTTTCGTTCTTCATCTGTAAATACCCTTTGTACAGTATGTCGGTTGTCTATTTTTGGTTTGAATTTTGTTTTTCTGTCTTTTAGTTTGTTTAGATTTTCGGTTTTGCTTTTCAGATCATCCAGGGTTATTAAAAAATATATTATATTAATTATATCTAAGAACCGTATCTTATATTTTCAATTCAATATTTCACTGACCATCCACTTAAATCAATCATTTACTGGTCTTTCTCAATTTTTTCTTTCGCATTGTCCAGTACTTCTTCATTCGTTCTGATCTTCTCTTTCGTTCTTCATCTGTAAATACCCTTTGTACAGTTGTCTATTTTTGGTTTGAACCTTGTTTTTATGTCTTTTAGATTTTCGGTTTTGCTTTTCAGATCATCCAGGGTTATTAAAAAATATATTATATCAATTATATCTAACAACCGTATCTTATATTTTCAATTAATATCAGTGGTCACTCGGTGAGAGCGGTTGCTAAGTAATCATATGGTTAAGTAACAAACATTCAAGACTGCTCTCGGATGGGTGACCGATACAAAAAATAAGGCGAGGTGGAACCTACCCGTAAGGGTCTCCCCACCAATAAAAAGCCATACGATAAAAAAAATTCAATACAGAGTCATCATAAAAGAATGGTGCAAAGATTGAATTTTTATAGAAACCAGTGTTCAAGCCAAACAGCCTAAATTAGACAGGAATCATGAACTGATTCCCGTCAAATGTTTGTCAGAAAACCGCACCAATTCTTTTATGATAACCCGGTATTTCACTGACCATCCATCACTATCCTGCGCGTTGACATCGCAGCCGAAGCGGACCAGAAAGCGGACGATGTCGAGGTGTCCGGCGCAGATGGCGTTGTGCAGCGCGGTGATGCCTTCGTCGTTGGCGGCACTGGGGTCGCGCACCTGTCCGGCCGTCCTCACCACCAGCTCCAGCTCGCCCTCCAGCGAGGCATCCAGCAGCAGGGCGAGCGGGTCGAACGAGACACGCCGCGACTGCTTGCTGCCCCCGCCACCGCCCCCGCCACCCTTCAGGTTGCCCTTCTTCGCGCGACGCACGCTGGCTGGGCCTATCACATCGCTGCTTCCTGTAACACAACAAAACATGAACATCTATTGTCTGTTCTTTCATTCTATTCATCCTATTAATTCTATCTAGCTATTCTCTTTATTAAAATTATTTTATTTAGGGCCGGTTCATGAGCTCGGGATTTAGCCAAGTCCTAGACTAAAACGGGTGGCTACCATAGCATCGACAAACGTTTGTCTCGACTGGTTAGTGGGCTAGCAGCATAGAGAGCCCTTAGTAAATGGTGCTAGTGCATAGTGCTATCGAGAATAATGTTTGTCGATGCTACGGTGGCCACCCGTTTTAGACTAGGACTTGGCTAAATCCTGAGCTCATGAACCGGCCCTTAATCTATTAATTTCATTTAAATCATCAATTTTATTCTATCATAAAGCTCTGGTGATGCATAAAAAGTCACCTTGATAATAATAAATGAAAAAGACTGTATGGATTAATGCCTCTAGTGATGAGGCCACGCTGCTGGGTGGTCTCATCAATTACCTGGATGGTAGATGGTTTATAATAATTATGTAGTTCATACAACATCCATAATAATAGAGCATGTGGACAATGATCTTTTTATTTTTGCACATGTATGTGTGAATTGTTTGTTTTTTGGCTATAAATAAATTGAATAAATTGATAATAATTGAACAAGGAATCTTCCCGCAAATATTCAACAGATTAATAGCTAGTAAAATTGATGGCTGCTCACAAAATTCCTGAATCAACAGTTGTATTCAGCGTCCATCTTTGAATAAATTGAAATTGATCAATGAAAGCGACTCCGACGCTTGGACTAGGCATTAGGCCTATGCTTACAACAGTTGTTAAACTGGTAATGTTACTGCAGTTACTCAAACTTTATTTTAAAAAATTTATAATGTATTTTTTTGTAATGTTTCTTTTTAATAAATATTTTATTCGGCTACACTAACGTCAGTATCAAATACTGCACAAAATTTTCTTCTCTAGTTATTCATTAGTGTCTTTATTTAAAAACAAGTCATTCGTATCAATTCTAAAAAACCAAATAAATATCAACACCTAAGCACTATGAGAAAGTATATCCGTACTAACCTGTCTCTTTGCTCCCACTCAGGCTATTGATGTTGTTATTATTGTTATTGCTATTGTTGTTGTTATTGTTCAGATTATTTCTCGTTTCAATCTCGTTCTCAACCTTATCCGAGCTGAGCCTGTTGTTATCTTCGACATTACAATTTTCGTCGGTCGGTCGATTCGCGGTGGTGGGCGATCCACCACTCGTCGTACTGTCGCCGTACGTTTCCGGTTCGCTATTTCCGGTTCCGGCCGGAAGTAGATCGGCTGGCGGTGCTTCCGTTTCCGGAAAAAGGAAGGCGGGCGGCATTTCTATCCGTCTACTGGTCGAGAACTGTACGTTGGATGCTGGGGACTGATCACTTGATTCACTGGTACTGTATGTGGGTGAAACATCTTGCGTACCTAACCTAACATTGTTTCCGTTATTACTTGTACTACTATTTACCACATCGTTCCCACTGTCCTGACTTAAACCACCACTTCCTACCCTTGATCTTGGATCATTTGTGTATGTTTGTTGTTGTTGCTGTAGTTGTTGTTGTTTGATAATTCCCAAAGGTCTCGGTTTGATTGGCGCTGACGCTGGTTCTGTTCTTCTCGTGAGCGTGTCGTCAGCGGGAGGCTCCGTGGTGGGAGGAGGGGGTGGAACGGATGAGTCCGTCGGCTCAGGTTGATATGTTGAGTTTGACGACTTGGTCACCAGGTACTCTTGTGCGCTTGTCATTGCGCCTCTGCAATTTCAAAATGAACATGTGATTAGACAGCAAATTATATTTGTATATTTCAGTCGAAACATTTTAAACTCAAATTGTTTTCATTCAAAATAATACAAGAAAAGTACAGAAAGATATATGAATGGACTCCCCGCTTGAATGACTTGTCCAAGTGCGGGGAGGAGTCACATTAGCAAACAATAAGTAAACTTCAAATACATATGAACAATTTGATTAAATAAACACAGTTGAATATACAATTTATTAATAGAATATTATTTATTGATGAAGATGTAAAATTTTCAGCAACGCTGATATATCAGCGTTGAAAATATAAGCATTGATCTTATAAGTGAAAACAATGAAAAGTGAAATAAAGAATGGATTACTAAAATTTAAAAAACTTTTTCCAGACATCATTGAGTGTAACGATCAGAGACCACAGAAACAAAAGCTATATAAAAGGAGAGTCACTTCATTTAGGTTCAAAGCTGGATGATAATTTGAGGAGTTTGGATGTAATTTGAGGTGTATATTTGTAGCATACTTTTCAGCTACAGACACTGTATAATAATTATTATAAAGTCTCTGTATTTTCAAACAGAGACATTTCAAATTATCAACGATACAGTTCATTTATTTCTTCATACAATTATTTCAATTTTTTTTCTTGAAGAATTGGTATTCAATACAGAAAAAATATCAGTAGGCCTACAATCTTTGTGTTTCATTAAAAACATCCTTTAATAATGTCAATACTGTAATAATTTGGAAAATGTTGATACTAATTTTTAATAGGCCTAATATCAATAATTATTTTCAAAAATGTTGATATTAAATTTTACTCATGTCAATAATAATAATTTTCAAGAATAAGGTTTGAATTAGGAACTTGCCTAGCAGATATGGACACAGCCCCCCTGAGCACATTGATAGCCGAGTCGACAGCGTCAGCCGATATGTCTACCGAAGGTCTCAGGGTGAGAGGGGGTGGAGGCCTCTTGGCATCCTGGTCGTCGAGGGGAGGATCAGTCGACCAGTGCACCATCTGCCTGGGGGGTGGAGGGGGCGTCGACTTGGCCCCCGCCTGGGGCGCCGCCGGTTTGGGGGGCAGAGCCGGCTTCAGACTGCCCGTCCCTGATTCCTGGCCTGAATCATCGCTCTTCTGATCCCTCAGAATACCCTGCGAAAATCAACATGAAACATTAAAACAATCTTTTTCATCAAATTTTTTATAAGGTTGCCTAACTACTGTTTGTACAATATTGTTCCATTGTGCAATATTGTATTTGTTTTTTTTTTCGAAATGGTATGTCAAGGAATGAAATGAAAATGGAATATTATTTTGAAAATAGCTAAATATTTAAATATTCATTATAATAATTAATAATATATAATAATTATTATTATATATAATATTCATCTGCAATATAGATAATCTTAAATTACTATATTAATCTAACGGTATAGATAACCTTGCATTAGTATGATAAGATGTGAGATTTGTTTGATTTTAAATATAACGTCCATGATTATTATGAGAGAAGAAATAAGTTTTGTTTGATTTTTTGTGAATATTCATTACGATTATAAGGAGAGATTTAATTTTATCAATGATATTGTCTGATGAGGTAAGATTTGATTATGTGAATGATGTTAATTAGGGATTTAAAGAAATGAATGAGGCCACGTTAGTAAGTTATCTCACCACGTATTTTCCAAAATATAATTGTTATAAAGTAAAAAATAAAAGTACTCCATGTACTAATATAAAGTGTTCTACATGCTGTAATGATAATCATTACATCCAAGTTAACCCATTATCTAGTCATTGATTGATACATGATAGAGATTCAACCTATTGAAGGGTGTTTGAGTTCATGCATGTTTAATGCTGTATGATTGCTGATAAACTCCAGAGAATAACACATTGATAGTCTGGCTTGAATTATTAATCTCTTTCGTACGACTATTTAAATGTACATCTATCTACGAATCCTGCTGGTGGCTTGCTGCTTATTGCAGGGTTTGATAAGAAGGATCGATTAAAATTTTACGAAATTTACACGTTTTCAATGAGGTTCTTTAATTTTTTAATTAATATTGTCACCTGTTAGTTGTCTAGGGTAAGTTATTGAGTTGTATATCCATTCTACTGATAAAATTACACTGATTTTACACTGATTTCAAGAAGAAACTAGACATAACTTACATCACAGTGATGATGGTTTCGTCCTGGTGTTGGACTTCATCAGACTAAGGAACAGTTGAATCTTGTTTCAAGGCTATGTGGTATCAATACTCAATTGGCGGGGGAATGAATATACTGTAATCTACTGCAGGTTACTTGGAATCTATTTTTCTTAACAATCTATTTCGATTGCTAAAACCATAGACTAACCAAATGTGCTAATCAAATAGACTAAGGGCCGGTTCGTGAGCTCGGGATTTAGCCAAGTCCTAGACTAAAACGAGTGGCAACCGTAGCATCGACAAACGTTTGTCTCGACAGGTTAGTGGGCTAGTAGCATAGAGAGCCCTTAGTACATCGTGTCGAGGCTAACGTTTGTCGATGCTACGGTGGCCACCTGTTTTAGTCTAGGACTTGGCTAAATCCCGAGCTCATGTACCGGCCCTAACAGTCCCAACTGTGCTAAAATTTTCTCCAAACCTAATTCACGATCTAAATCATTCAAATCCTTTCGCTGTTAAGTAAGACTAGTTTTAATCAATATATGTTCGAATCCTGTTTGCAACAAACAATCCGTCACTATAGAGACTGTCTAATCACAGTGTGGCCATTGGTTTGGATCGGCACATAACAGTGTGTTATTGGAAAATTTATCCACCGCCACCGTCATACTTTTGCCAATATTTTTAATTCTGGTATAGGCTTACAGGCAAATTAAAAACCATTCACACATTTATCAAACTTTCTTCAAGACAAACGACATTAAGAACTTCTCTAAAGTTGAAAAAAATTCCTCTGCCCTTATGAAGAATTTTTAACACTGACAAAGGCGAATAATTATGGGTTTAATTATTCAAGTATTTTCTGAAAGTGAATGTATTGGAAGTTGGCAAAATTATGGTGGATTTGACAGAGATAACCAATTAAAAGCAAGACAGCAAATTACCACACTGTGATTATACAGAGTGATTCAAAAAGAATACCACAACTTTAAAACTTTGTATTCAATGATAGAAATATAATAGAACCTTCTGTTATACATAATTACAAAGAGTATTTGAAGAAGTTTTTTCACTGAAGTTCAGAGATGCTCAATATGACCCTCAGACACTCGAGCAATATCAAAAACCTTCCTCAAACTCTTTCCACTTTCTGTAGCATATCAGACGTAACAGTTTGATAAGCTGCTGTTATTCTTGTTTCAAATCATCAATATCCATCCACCATTGATTATTTGAAACAAGAATAACAAACTGTTACTCTGATATGCTACAGAAGGTGGAATGAGGGAGGTTTTGGGGAGATATTGCTCGAGTCTGGTTGGGTCATATGGAACATCTGAACTTGTGGTGAGTGAAAACTTTAAATACTCTTGTAATGATGTATAACAGAAGGTGCTATGTTTCTTTCATGATTTACAAATTTTTTACGTTGTCGTATTCTTTGAATCACTCTATACAGTCTCTGTATCCGACACCAACTGTAACTCATTATCGTGTAGTTGAATAATGAATTACCTGAGGAGTAGAGCTAAGGGTTTGTGGTTGGACAGGCTGGATCTTGGTCGAGGACGTTTGGTAGATTTGCGAAGGCAATTCCTGAGGAGCGCTGCCACCAGACGGCTGCAATAGTTTTGTGGACGATGACTGACTTAGGTGCGCCTGTACGCTCGTGGGAGCTACGCTGCTTATTGGTTTCTGTTCAGGAAACAATTTACAAATATTGTATGTTATGCCATAAAACAATAACTGATGGTTAATGATTATATGCATTGTTGTCAATAATGGAATAGCCAGAGAGTTTATATTATTGCATTATATTATAGTTATTGAACTTTGTGATGTTGTGTTCCTAGGAAATTAAAATGACAGATCGAATGTTAAGCCACAAAGATAATATAACTGATGGTTAATGATTATTCATTGTTGTCAATAATGGAATAAGAATCTATATTATCAATATAAGTAATTGAAATAGTGTAAATCAATAGTGTAAAATGACAAGTGTAAATCAAAAGATAATATAACTGATGGTTAAAGATTATTCATTATAAGTGTAATCAAAATCAATAATGGAATAACATTGATGTCTTAAACAATACTTAATGGTTATGATAATGGTTAATGGTAAACGATATATTGTACTTTGAATATATTGTATTTACTGAGAAATAAACATCTATTTATTTATTATTATTTATTGTCGTCAATAAAAGAATAACTAGCAAGATAATCTATCATTTTTAGATTTAGATTTACATCATAGTATTATATCATAGTTAATAAACTTTGTAATGTTGTTTGTGAGATATTGAGAAGATTCAATGATTCTGAATCAGATTTTGATTGGAAATAAACATTCTACTAAAATATAGATTGGATAATTGAATAAACTCTGTTGATAAATTAATTGAAAACTCATCAATTGGTTATTTATCCACTCAGTGATAATTTTGGATTGGATACCTGTTTTAGTTAACACAATGAGATATTATGAGTAAGTAGGCTACATATTGAACGGAATTAATTTGACCGCAGAGCCAAAAACCACAACTACAATTACCGAATGAAACAAATCTAACGTGAAACCTATTTTTTAGAGGGTGATTATTTGATAAATGTATATCTATATCTATTGGTGTTTAGTATTCCATTGCCACTTATTTTTTGTTTATTCGACAATGAAGTCCATTTTTCATTTTTTTCAACTACCTTCTGTATTCTGATAATAATGAATAAGATCACATAACAGTCAAATTTCAGTTCTCATCCAAAATGTTATTATGATAACATGAAGTTAAATTTCCATAAATGGAACTATTCAAGTGATCAGAATTCATTCTCTAATATACCGCTTACGGGAACAAATTGGATATTTGAATAAAATAAATAAAATATGAAGTGAAAATCCATCTCTAGCTTCCTTTCAGAAGCCAAGCTGATAATTTCACCTTAATGGGAGTATTCATTCTTCATTATTTTCCTCAATAAAAAATTTTGGACTTCTAGAGGGTAGGAGATGGACTGTATATTCTTCATATTTATACTATAACTGAACAACATTATTGAATATTAGCTTGACACAATAACCAAGTTAGAACAGGCATGAAGTATCTCAAGCATGGAGTGTTGAAATTAGTAGAAATAAATGTCAGTGAACATATATGTATCAAGTTCTTCATGCATTTACATGAAAGAATGAGAGGTTTGGCCACTGACAGATTTCAAACTAGTATTATTTAAAAAAACACATTTTTGAAAAATTACTAAATAAATTTCATGAGCTCTCAAGAAATAAATAAGTTCAATGCAGGTTTTATATCAACGAGGACACCCTTTCTGTCAATCACGCTATTCAGCTGTACTTTAATCACTGAACACTGATCAAACTAGTGTTATCTCAAAATCAGGACTAATGAACAGGTAAAAGCACTTCCTTAATTGAATGCTCAAACTACATGTTATTCTCAACATGTACTCAATATCGACAACCATCGGACATATTATATTAACATCAGTGAGTCCACCATGTCTCTCAAATTTACATTATATAGCAATATAGGACAATAGTTTGAGCGGAATATACAAGCCTACAGACTGAATTACATCCCAGTTTGCTAAAGGATGCAAACATAATTTCGAACTATGTAGTTCTAATAATGTATTAAAAATAATTAATTAGAGTATTAAAATTTATTATTAGTAGGTCTATTATAATATTATCACTTGTATTTATTCTATACAAAAAAAAATATTAATAGCGCTATCGAATGCGTCTCCAGCTTAGGTCTATAATTTGATAGCAGCGAAATGATTCTTGTTCAATTTTAACTATATTAGAAGACTATAAAAAGGCAGACTTAATAAAAAGGCAGTAAGTTACTGTACGGTATAACAAAAGAGTAAATTGGATTACAATAAATGATACAATAACATAAAAGCATGATGTTATAATGGCATGCTTTGCAGTAACGCATAGGCTGAGAAATTATAAAAAAATAAAGCATGAAAGAAGACAAATTATAGTACTTTTTTTTTTAATTTGGCGGATGGCGAATGTCTTTCATTCAACGTTTCTATGGTAACGGGTGATTTTTTCTCATCAATACTGTATATAACATGTAAAACAAATATGAAAAAGAAATCAACATAACATCACCCGTTACTATTGAGACGTTAAATGAAAGTCATTCGCTATCCGCCAAATTAAAAAAAAAAAAAATACTTTATGTGGTAAATTCTGAAGGAAGTGGTGGAGAGAAAATAAACATGAGATTTGATGAAAAATGGAAATGAACGAACTAAGAAAAATAAGAAGGTGAATCCGTAAGAAAGAGGTTGAGGAATTATGAACTTGGAAAAATAATTATTTATCATGTTTTGAAAGATATTCTCACCTGAAATTCATCAGTCAGAGGAGTTGGAGGTAAGGAAAACACCGTTTTAGTAGCGGTAATAGTTGAAGAAGTTATTGTGTTAGTTGAAGAAGTTAGTGAACTAGAAGTAAAGTTAGTAGATGATGCATAAGTATCTTCATGACAGAGTTTAGATGAGCCAAGAGAAGTGCAGGATGTGATAGAAGTTGATGTTATATCAGTCACCTCCACCGGACAAGCAATTAATGTCTGCGCAAAAAGAAATATGATTATTGAGAACTGATTATTGCAGTTTATGTTTGTATTCATCATATTTATGAAAGCAAAGCTCAAAATATTGATTTGAGATTTTAGAAAAGCCAGATCCAATGTTGTTATATCCCAATTAAATTTTAAAATGGTATTATGATAAAAAACAAATTCTATATTAAATAGAATTGCTATATGATATGTGATAAAAAATGAAATTGATTCAATTTATGTTGGAAAAATCATTACAAGAGCTCGAAATATTGATTTTGGGTTGTAGAAAAGCCACAGCCAATGTTGTTTTTTCCCTCCAAAAATCTTACAAAACAATTCCTTCAAAACATTTCTTCCTAAATAACATCCTGCATATCCTTAGTGAAATCCTGTTATCTTATCACACCTGCTAATCCAGGACTTCTCATTTTTATCCTACATCAAGAAAAAAACAATGTTTCTCAAATTGGGCTATTAAAATATTTCTTATCTTTTTCTTTATTTCTATACATTATACCGAACAAGCATTCGGTATGAGTTAACAGGGTTAACAAGAGTTAACAGTCTACTATTGATCAATTGAAAAATAAATCATTGTTGGATTATTCTTCAAAGTATAGTTACTATTGAACGAGTATATATAAGGCTATTTTTTATTTAAAGGAAATAAATCATAATCAAATTATAAGTTACTTCAAACCCATACCATGTCTTAATTCGTACCAAACAAGCTTTCAACAAAATGTAATGAAATACTTTCATACATATTATGGTATAATAGCCTACAATTATTTGAAGGAGATAAATCCTTGTTGAATTACATTTTAAAGTAGTTAGGCTACCTACTATTATAAGAAAATATATTTGGCTATAACTTGGATGAATTAAATGAATTATTATCCACTTTAAATATTTTCTGTAACCTAATAATCAGGGGGACAAATGCAGGGGGGGCCCTGCCCTCCCCAAATGACGCCCCTGTTTAAAGTCCTATTATATTTTGATGTTTGATCAAACGCGATTTGTACAAGGGCATTAATGTAATGAATGGACAGACAATCGATGGTTTGGTAATTTGTAGTGGCGATTAGTTTGGAATGCAATACAATCAATGGAATAGTTGTTTGACTGACCTGGTGGCCAGTGGCCGATCCTGTGCTGCTATTGGTGGCCAGAGATGAGGTAGATGACGTAGTCGACGAAGCCCCTCCCACCGGCTGGCCTCTGCTCAGCAATGAACTAGTTGTTGTCGATCCGTAAACTCTGCTGCAAAATTAATTACCGTAATTAATTGATTCATTTCAAATTTCAAATTTATTTATTGCCATCAAAAATCACAATCATAATTTTATAATTAGACATAATTACAAAAGCAAAATGTCCATAATACATAATTGGGTACTTGAGTATTAAACGGAGGCCACCTAACCTACAACCTAACTAACCTAACCAAACTAACTAACCTAACCTAACCCACCTACCTATTCGACTCACAACAATACTAGAATAGTTCTACTACAACATCTATAACAATTTAACCTTCTATAAGTGCCGCGGCGCGTTTCGTAATGGTGGCCTCCGTTTAATACTCAAGTACTCATAATTGCAGCATGGCCAGAAAAAAAACTTAAGTGACCGTGAAAATTTATACAGATTTATACAGATATAAAGTGATATTCATTTATAAAGTCATATTCTTATTAAAAGATATGGCGAGCGGTTGTAGCTCAGTTGGCTGGAGCATCACACTTCAGTCTGCTATTGCTACACTGGTCTCGGGTTCGATTCCCATCCGCCTGGTACTTTCTCAACGTATCATCATTATCCAAGCACAAGTGAAAAACTTATTTGGGCGTAATCCGTAGCAAAAAATGTATCAATAGAGAGGTAGTAGCTGATTCATCTGCTGATACAGTTCTACAAGACGCATACCGGTACCAAATCTACTGTGATTTATTAGTAAATTTTGTGAAAATTTTGTGTAAATTTTGTAGAGTTTGTTGTGTGAAATAAATTGATTGATTGATAATTCAAATATATAGGCTGGGTCTTACACTAGTTCTAGTTCGATTAACCTTTTCATTTTTTTGTATCATATTTTACTTTTCCACCGACAATATTGTATTTTATGTTTGTGAATATTTATGAAATAAAAAAGTAAGTAAAAAAGTAAGAAATTTGCTTCCTGTGGAAGTGATAGTATATGGATTTGTCATTGTTTTGTTTGGCATTTTTATAATAAACAGATTCAGTAATTTTATTTGAGGTGAAATGATCAATGATCTCACTTGGATAAAAACGACATTTTTGAAGCGATTTCAAAAATATTCAATTCTAAATTTTCCAAGTTCCAATCTTCTGGTATGGTCTGTCATTGCTTTCAAGTATCATTTCTCAAAATATATATATTTTTTTAATTAATAATAAAAAAATTATAATAATATTATAAATCAATAGGCCTCCAATATAATTGAAAAAATTTAAATTAAACCAACCTAGCCGCTAAACTAGCAGGCGGATGAGCGAAGGAGGGTGACGGCGAGTCAGAGGTAGTGGAGGGGGGTGACTTGACCTGGGTGGCGAGCCCCCTACTAACTCCGCCAGGGGGCACCGGCGTACTATGCGCTATACTCATCAGCTGTTGCTGTCCTTTGTTCTCCGTCACAGCTTCACCGTTATTCTCTCCACCTAAAAATAAAAAAATAAATATAAAGAAACCCATCAAATATCCAACTGAATATTTAAGATGGCATCAGATATATCTGAGACACTGTTACAATTTGTTCAAGAATAAACTCTATCGCTCTTATAATATTTAATACAGGCGTGATATTGTAATTAAATATTTTGTTATTGTTTTCGTCTAATTTATATTGAATTATTCTAGATATTATCTAAATTATGAATGTATTTCGTATCGATATGAAAGAATGAGCATAATTTATTGTATGCTATTCATTTTATATTTTGCTTTACCTCAGTATTGTAATTTCATTGGTTTATTGATTATTTATTTAGAGTGAGAGCCATTCCTCCACATAGTTTTAAGCTGAATAGAGATGCTCTGTGGATTTTTCTTGCATTCCTCTGTTATTGTTTAATACTAAATGAAATAATATCAACACATAAATTATAATACATTTCTTGACTTTTTATTAAGAAAATTCTGTATTTTTAACTGTAAATGTTTGTAAAATTGTATTTGTAGTAGTATTAGTTTTTTGGAAAATAAATAATTTATATAAAAATGGTTTCTCTATGGTACAATACAGTAAACTTGAAATTGTAGTTGTGTTCGCCTTTTTACTATGTATGCTTGAATATAAACTTGAATTACTATGTTTGTTTTTGTGTAATTTGTTTATTTATGCGAATTATGATTTGAATGATTATTTACCTTCCGCTGAAGACCGCGGTTGTTTCGACACATAATTGACACCGAATTTGGTGTTGTAAGGCAACGTCTGGTATTTGGGGTCCGATTTGCTTGCGCCAAACTCCGGCAAAGCTTCTTCACACTTCTCTGGTTTTTTCTCATCGAGAAAGTTCCCGCTGTTTTTGCGGGCTGCCAACATTTTGGCCTCAACAAACTCATCGTGACCATTATATTCGGACCGCGTTTGTGATGTGGGGTAGGGAGGGGGTCGCGGTTGCACCACGTGGTCCCCTGGTTTGCCCAGCGGGGTGGGGAGGGGGGCTGGCACATGGTGGTAGGGCTCCACGGCTGCTATGTTGCCCCTCATTGCGCTCTGCTGATAGAGTGAGTGCTGCTGCTGTTGGTGTTGCTGGATTGTTGATGCCGATAGTGAGCTTCTGAAACAAAAATCAAACATATATTAGCTTCCTATTATTAGAAGAACACTTCACACCTGAGTGCTACTTCAACATTGTTGTACAAAATTGATCGTTTGTGTTTCTATGAAGCTATATTTTCAAATATCACGAGTTCACCCCGTTCAGCGCAAAGTGCCGGCACTTGAATACTTAGTTGAATCATCATCCTATGATTTTTTGCTATATTTTCAAATATCACGAGTTTTAAAAGTTCAGCGCAAAGCGCCATCTTGAATTTTTTTAAAGACTTTAAAGGTCTTAAGACTTGAATCATCATCCATGAAAACCCGTTGAGGCACTGTTCCAACAGATAACTTAGTTGCTATTTTGTCTATCTGCAGCTGACAGCAGCTCAGTCATACCAATGAAATTCTACCTTGTACAGATGACTATTGTATGATCTTCTAGGCTCTATCTATGTGCGATTTCACAAACTAACACTCAAGGTATTTAATAATTTAGAACATTTTATACCAACAGATAGCGCCACGAGAAACTATTTCAAGTTTCTATCAAATATCTCCCATTTAAAATGATTATTTTTGAAAAACTAATAGAGCCTGCAAAGCTTCGATTCTTTATCTTTCCTTTGGCGCAAACCACATCAAAATCGGTCCACTCAAACTTCTCCACGAACTTTCCAAAGTTGGGCACGAATTTAAGATTAAATATTGTCACTGATTTTGGTCGCTACGGTACGATATCTATTAATAGATAGATGGACTGATTCGTGTGCTACGTTTTGAAAGACAAATTAATTGCACATTTCAAAATAGTAAAAAATTACAATAGAGGTGCGAGTAGGAAAATTGGAAAAATAAATAGAATGCAATTTATTCTGTATCACACTTGAATTTCTGTTCAAGCTATGACTATATGATCACACTCATCATATTTCAAATTAGGATCATGTTTAGTGTTTAATTTCAAGTTGCAGAGTTGTTTTTTATGGCATTATTATCGTTGATGAATGATAGTCGTTGTCGTTGGTAATATTTTTCATGACACATTTACAACGAACATTCAATATGAACACTATGTGGTCACCCCGACAATTATTATAGTGGGGTATCATAATTAGGATTAGAATTATCTTTCTTTAGCAATTTATTGAGTCGAGATTTTTTTTATATCTCTGATATATTACATATATCTTTTATATATATGTAAATAAACTCCTCTGAATACAAATTATTGGCATTCATAGAAATTATTATTATAGTTTATCCATTTTATCCCAACAACGCTAACTTTCCTCCAAGCTGTACCGTATATAATTATACTACTAATTAAATGTTCTATCTTACTAATTTATATTCCTTCAAAAATAAATAGGTACTTTGTTATTGAAAGAAATACTTCTTTTTATTGTTATCTTTTTTTGCAATAACGATTGATTGCTTGATTTTCACTGTAGTTCTTACATTCTATTCCAACAACGCTAACTTTCCTCCAAGCTTACTAATTATTAAGTTGCATGTTGCAGTATTTGCTAACCTGAGGTGTTGCTGGTGATTGTTAGCAGCTGCAGCTGCATTGATCTGACTGGCCAGCTGCTGATTGAGCAGCCGTTTGCGGTGCAGCCGGTCCTGCAGCTCGGCGATGCGCTTATCAATGGAGGCCACCTCTTCTTGGCGCTGCGTCAACGCTTCCCGCTGCTGACTAAGCCGTGCCGTTTGCTGAACAAATACAAAATTATCTATTTTTAGAACTGTCTTAGCAGCGAGAATTAGTGCCACTACCTGTTTACTATGAAATAGACACTGACATCAATTTACGCTATTACACATTTTTTAAACTGAATAAGTTAACATAGGCTGATTTAATAGGAGGTACTAAATGATAAACTGCTAGGTTCAGTTTATTTCTGAGTTTATTCCTCATTTTCCTGAGGGTGATGCCCACATGAGCTCTAGGCTTGTGCGTGGGTAATAAGAAATGACGACTGTCTTTCAGTCCAAGCAACGAAGACAAAAAGATGCCAAATAGGGGAAATAATTCATGTATAAGCCAAAATTGGTACAGTTAAAAGGAAGGATACTAAAAGAAACTGACCGCCAAGGGTGGAGCTAAGGGTGGGTAATAAAGGTTAAACAGGCAGTCGGGACCGACGGCTTTTCGTCTCCTCCGAAAGACTGGAAGAGTGGCCAGCAAGAGACCTTCAGCTATGGTTCAAAATAGTAATTAAGTTGTAAACTGTAAGTTCCAAACAATGATGGACAATACATCATTTATTAATTTGTAAATTTAGGCTAATAGGGTTGCTGAACTCTTAAAAACTTACCTCATAGATTTTTATTCAAATTGGTTGCAAATGAAGCTTTTCTATAACTATTGTAATATAAACCAGAAAATTATGAATAATTTACACTTGAAACTTCTCCAAATATTACTGTTTTTCGAATGTATTGCGGAATACAATACATGTGGAATAGGTAATATTTGTCTCATTCATCAACCTCAATTATAAATATAATTCATGACTGCCTGTATTTTCTATCATGGAATATTCAAATAGTTTTTCCAACAAACCTATTTAGAAATGCTGTATTAACGTACAGAAAAATAAATAAATGAAAATTTAAAAACCTACAAATTGACAATATGAAAAACTTTCTATTAAAACAAATTTCTCCATTGTTACAGGCGGATAAACCAATGGAAGAAATAGAGTATCAGCAAAATATGAAACTGAATCGATAACACTGCAATTATCTACATTGAATAGAAGAAGCAGAGAGATTACTGATTAGTTTTTCTAAAAATAAGTTACAGTATTCAATTACTTTGAAAACGTTTGCCTTCACATTCATCAATTTGTTTAGCACAGATCAATGATGATCCTCACATAGGATGATTTTTATTTTATTTTCATTTGCATCTATTTTTCAAATTGTATGGTGTCGAAACTATTGTATTGTATGAAGGAGGCAAAATGGGTTCTACTCAGTACCTGTTGTCTCCATTAATAAAATTATTTATTTATTATTTTATTTTTGAAATGAAAAATTGTTTCACGATGTTGGAGCTAAAGTTATCAGTAAAAAGGATTAATTTTGGACAGTTGGATTTTTTCCTGACAATAAATAAAAGTTTTCAGACTGACAAAATAAATATAAATGGATTTATCTCTTTATTCATTTTACTGTATCTAGTGGAACGGTCGTTCCACCACCCGTCCCCCCCGTGATACGAATGAAAGACCGGGACCACTATATATTCTGTAACGAACTTCCCTTTGATGTTCGCATGCCGCCATCTCAATTTACGCGGAAGGTAGTGAAAATTTTAAAATGTTGTAATGACATTATTTTCTTAGATTTTTGAGCGCTTTCATTTAAGATCAGAACGAACTTTCTACGATATAAATTCGCAAAGATACTATATACGGGTATTTTGTCATTTTACTAATTTTGGGATTTTTCAATTTTTTTCAACTTTGAGCACTTGGTATGAAAAATCTGTAATGAGTTGAGATTTCGGACTACCAAAAGCAATAAAAGACATGTTTAAACTATTTACATTTGAAATTTCAAATCATTTAATGCCCGATCAAGCTCTGTAGCTCTGTCCGAATAAAAATTAAAGTTGCAATTAGTTAGAATTTGAAGCTTTTATCGAATGTAAACAGGGCCACCCAGGAACATGGCCTAGACACTCGAAATGTGACGTCACGGCTAAGAGGCCTACCACTTCACTATACTGTTCATAAACAGCCACTGATCACAACCAAGTTTGAATATTTAAATTTTTATTATTTAAAAATAAATAAATAGACCTACTTACCCACCAAAAGGTAATTGTGCAGTTGAAATAAACTCGAGACGAGAAAAACCAAACACGAATTCCAATTTTAATGCAGGGATGAGTTGTAAACATGAGTTGTTATGGACACAATGTGATGACGTCAGCTGCACGTTTAAATTCAGTGTCTAGCTAGACCATGTTCCTAGGTGGCCCTGATGTAAATGTCGCGATCCTAGCGGTTAAAAACTAAAAGTTTCACACTGTTGCCACCGCCAAATTCGACCTTTTCAATAATAGCCCAGTAAAATTGTCATCAAAAATAGGGTCTACCTTGTATGAAATGGGATAGTCGGTTTTTTTTAGTAATGTTTATGGTAGTCCTGGGATGCTAAACCAAGTTTTAGACCTAGGCAAACTACCGGTTCATCTCCAAAAATCGTACAAAATGGCGGAATTTTGCACTTTTTTATGTTTGGCTAATTTTCACCCTGAAGTCTGTTTTTCATAGAGGACATTGTGCATATTTCTTAAAGTATATCGAATTACCTTCAATTTGAGACCAAATTTATCATTGCAGGCCCAACCGTTTGCGAGATACAGCTCTTCAAAGTTCATAAAATTAACGACAATTTACCCTTTTTTCAATTTTTCGCAATTTTGACCCTGAAGAATCACTTTTTCATATAAGACATCCAACATAGGGTTGAGTGTAAATTAAAATACCTACATTTTGATACCTGATTGGTTATTGTAGGCCCAACCGTTTGCGAAATACAGCTCTTCAAAGTTCATCAAATTATCGTAATTTTTCACTTGTTTTTACATTTGGTCAATTTTGACCGTGAAGCATCACTTTTTCGAATGTGACTTTCAGCAAAGTTTTGAAAGATAATTTAAGAATCTACAATTTGAGACCAAATAGATTATTGTAGACCCAATAGTTTGCGAGATGTAGGCCTTCAAAGTTTATCAAATTGTTGAATTTTTCCACTTTTTCTACATTTCTTCAATTATGACCATGAAGAATCATTTCTCCATAAATATAGAACATTCAACATGGTTTTGGAAGCTGATTCAATTACCTACAATTTGAGACCAAATTTGTTATTGTAGGCTCAAACTGTTTGCGAAATACAGCTCTTCAAAGTTCATTGAATTATCGTAATTTTTCATTTGTTTTTTGAATTTTGACCGTGAAGTATCACTTTCTCATATATGACATCCAACATATTTCTTAAAGTATATTAAAATACCTACAATTTGAGAATTAATTGGTCATTGAGGGCATAATAGTTTGGAAGATATAGGCCTTCAAGTAGATTAGTAGAAGTCTATTCACATTTAAAATTTCAAATCATTCAATTTCCGATTAAGCTCTGTAGCTTTGCCCGAATAATAATTAAAGTTGCAATATTTGGAATTTGAAGTTCTAAAGAATGTAAATGTCGCGTCAATTCAACAATTTCAGCAATTAAAAGAAATAAAACTCTGACAGGAAATAGAAAAATTGAATCGTTCATTTTAGAATCATTAATGGGGAAAATTTGAGAATTTTGTTCCTGGAATGTATAATAATGGTGTTGGGCAAATTTTCACAAGGATTTCATTTTTCGATTACAAAATATTTTTTTCATCAAAAGTGGTCATGTGACCTATCGTAATGGGTTAAAATTTCAATCTAAATTCAAAATCTCAATCTTATTTAACAAACTTTGTTGATAACTGCTTATACATGAATTAATGTTGCTACAATGATATGTCGTTAAAGTCAGGATAGTAAATGATAAGGTGTGATGCAACAGACACAGTCACAACGTCTTGTTTGTTCATTCAGTATTAACCATAACTGGCTCACTTATAGCGAGAATAATTTTGTAGCACCCAAATAGTGAGGATAAAATATCTTTTATCAAATAACATAGCATTTCACTGTTTAAAAAAATTAACTCTCTCCCCATCCATTGTGTTTGCAGTGTTATACCTCTTTCACAAGAAGGTGATTAAAAAAAAAAACTGATATCCTCTCAAAAAATTCTCCAAAAAAGAATTCGTCACCCGTCCCCTACCCCCGACCCTATTGAAAACGCTGGTGTGGAAACTAAAATTTGTGTACCAAAGAAAAAATCCAAAAAAATTTTATAAGCTTTCAGTAAGAAAATGTTTTGATATAGCCTAAATAAGAAACCCGTCTCCCTCTGCAATATACATTTATACATACAATATAATAATTATGTGTAGCCAACCCAAACAAAAATGAAAACTCTGTTCTGGAAGCCATTGACATTGAAGAAAAAATTTGGAAGAAATTTTGGGGGAGGGCGAGGGCGCTCAATAATTTAGAAAGTTCATAAAAACTTGTTAGCTCAAACACTGAGAGTATGATTCCTGAAAGTTTAGCATATTTCTAATTCGTGATTTTAAGTGGGTGAGATTGAGCGCCCTCGCCCTCCCCCAAAATTTCTTCCAAATTTTTTCTTCAATGTCAATGGCTTCCAGAACAGAGTTTTCATTTTTGTTTGGGTTGGCTACACATAATTATTATATTGTATGTATAAATATATGCAGAGGGAGACAGTTTTATTTGGGCTATGTCAAAACATTTTCTTACTGAAAGCTTATAAAATTTCTTTGACCTGTGCAAGTTTCCACACCAAACCTCAATAGGGTCGGTAGGGAATGACAGGTGACAATCTTTTGGAGAATTTTTTGAGAGGATTTATTATTCTATCACAACCTAACCTAACCAAACAACAAACCTGTTCATTGAGCTTATTGCGGTACATGAGTTCACGCCGCAGCTTCTCCAGTTCCAATGCAGCCGCCGACTGCTGGACTGCAGCCGACTGCATCTGCTGCTCGCTGCGAGCACCACCTCCCCCCCGGCCACCCTTGCCCCCCCGGCGCAGCTCCTCCAGCTGCGTGGTCAACTCCTCCACCTTGGCCACAGCCAGCGACAGCTCCTTCTCCTTCTCATTGAACAGTGCTCGGATCGAGTCCAGGTCTGAAGCTGAAACACACAACGGAAGAAAATGATCAGAAATTGGTTCAGTAATACTTGTATTAATATAGTCTAGTTCAGATTCAGTTTAATTCCTGTCAAGTATTCAACCCTATATCATTCCCTAGTTTTCAATTCATATTCATCCAATTGGAATTTAAATACAGTAACTTATAAGTGAAAAAACACTCATATTCATTCTCTGGTACATTTTTTTTATTGAACCTAGTTTTATAAGTTCGTTCGACCTAAACTTAGTAACGATTGTGACTTCTATGTGGTAGACTTTAATTTGAAGAGAAAATATTTGATTTTCTATCAATAACATGCATTATTAATTTTTATGAAGTTGAGGTGAACGAATTATTAGAGTTCTATCATTATTTTGAAGTTAGAGGTTTTTAGATAGGTACCCTCCTTTTGTTACCATTATTTTCTTTTAGTAAGCTACTAAGGTAGTGTAAGATATCAATTTCACTATAATAATTTTTGTTTATTTTTGTAGCCAAAAGAGCAGAGTGGAAAAAACTAATTGAAAATAACAGTATATTACCATAGACTAACTATACATTGTTGTCTATGATATTACACATATTATATATTTTATAACACATTATAATTTTTTTTCATCTTTTACAAACACATTTCTGTGTAAATAACGGTAGATGTTTGTAAATTTGTATTTGTAGTTGTATTAGTTTTTTGGGAAAATAAGTAATTTATTTATTATTTTTATTGAATAATTAGTTGCAGTTTCATCCATGGCATGTGACATTGAACAGGTACAGTTTCTCAAAAACAATAACTCTATTTTCATACCAAACTAGGCTTACCATTTTTTTTTTTTGCATTGGGGTTGCCCACCTAAGCTCTCAGCTTGTGCGTGGGTAATGGTGAAGATGATGATGAGAGATAAGTGGACAGCTTTAGGTGGATCCCGAACCACAGGGAAGCGATTTGATTCTCATGAATGGCTGACATTCAGCGGAAAAAGGCCTTATCTGGAAGTGGTCACCCATTCAATGAAAGTAACAGATGCGAGTCTCTTATCTAATCTTGCGATTAGAAACCAGCATGAGCACAAAGCCAAACGCTTCCTAAACATTTAAATTAAATTTTAAATTATACTCTGTACAGTTCAGTACTACAGTGCGCAGCAGTTAGTTCCTCCAGCCGCCGAGAGATAGCGCTGACCTCATTTTGTCTTTTCAACCCCTTGAACGATTTTTCAAAATACAAATGAAACCTGTACATCAAGGACCAATAACCTTTTTTTTGGCGCAAAATGCATCAAAATCGGTTCACTCAAACCTTTAGGCTATATGGGCTGTCATTGGGATTTTTCCAAAAGTCTATGAAAGATTTACTTTTTTGGGAAAAACTACTATGATTTCCAAATTATTGTGCAATTGATAAATTAATATATATTTTTATACAGATCATCAGCCACCACCATCTTAGCTAAGGAAGCTCAAGTAGTAGTAGATTGTAGTAGTAGTAGTAGAATATTCAAGACACAGTTATCACTATCCTTTTGATAAATGAATAATTAATAGATATTTAATTAATAAATTTTTTAATCAAGAAATATTTTTTACCTGCTAGCTTAGCTAGGAAAGCTAGTAGAATGAATATTCAAGACACAGTAATCTCTACCTCTTTGGAGAAAAACAAGAAATTCACCCGTTAAATCTCAAGCATAGCGTAGCACAATAAAAAAATTAAAGAGTTGCATCGGAGGTAGCCGCCAACACACAGAAAGCGCTTTTCCAACAGCGAGCGCGCGCGATAATTATTACGCACAGAGCTTTTCCAGCCAGCTTTCCACGGCCGGAAAATTAGCTTTAGGAAAATCCTTTTACGCAGCACCCTCTTCAGCAATCCCACTCGCTTTCTCAGTTTTATTTCTCTCTCTCTCTTTTTTTCTTTCAAACGGGAACAGACCTCATGAATATTCCGCTGGCCTCATTATTATACCTACTTACTTTGGCTCTCTTTTTTACAGACTCGGTACAAACGAGAGGAAACTCTCAAAAGAGTTTCCTATCGACAAGATTAAAGTAACGCCGTTGGGCTGATTTGCCAGGAGGATCATAGTGTAATGCACACCAACCTGTGTCTGAGTCTGCTCCACTCTTATTTCTGCAGGCCTCCTCCTAACCTTCTCCTCCACTTACAACTAAATTAGAATCTCAAGTAGTCTGAATCCATTCACACTCAGTTGAAATTAAGAGACTCAAATGTTCAAACGACTTACTATACCTAGTCGCTGTGTGCAGGCAGGTAGGTGGTGGAGATATCTATGTTGACCAAAGTGACGTTAGCGGAAATTTTGTGCAATAAAACTGGGCAGTTAACATGGGAAAGGGTAGGGCTTACGCATTTAAAGTATTGTTGCTTTTTTATTTTTTTTTATCGTATGGCTTTTATTGGTGGGGAGACCCTTACGGGTAGGTTCCACCTCGCCTCATTGCACAATTTGTTGCTTTGATAATTGTATAATAACTAATAATTATAAAAGGATAACTTATAAATGAATATTTAATTATAAATACGAATAATTTTAAAATATTTACACATTTTGCAACATATTTAATTTTATTTTATAGGTCTTGACAGAAATTATATCACAATAAAGTCTTGCTTTTAGTATAACAGAGGCTTCAACTATCACTTTCCCGCCAGTTTAGTCACGTGATAAAGGTGCGCCAACTTTGAGGTTAAAACAATGAATACAAATAACTTAAACGATGAAGAGGAAGAGAGACCTTTATCTAGAAAAGAGACGACAAAACAAGGTCTTCAAGGTGAAGATCAAGAAAGATGAATAGAAGTAAAATTATTATATATTCATTATTTCTCTCCCTCTATTCTCATTCTGTACTCTCTGGGTTAAGATCGAGAAAGAGTGAGCAAAAGCATAGCTGAGAGAGAACAGAGAAGGATGAACTGAAAAAGTAAATAAGATAATAAAGAAGAGAAGCGAATAGAATATCAGAAAGAGGACAGAAGGACGACCGCATTCCAAGCTCGGGTACGGGGACAGTACCTTCCCCCCCTGTTTGTCTCCCTCCAGCAACAAGGACCCCCCCTGACCGTCAATAAAACCAATACGAAAAGGAAGCAGCACACGGTAAATGCATCTGCTGGAATCTCAGAAATAGAAAACAGGAATGGCAGGCTCTGAAGAAGATTTGAATAGCAGGATCCTTCCCATTTGCTGGCGTTCATATTGAAAATACTATATTGGTATGAAATCACGTACAATAGTTTCAATTTGTTGCTCTACTTTCAATGGAAATGGGTAGCCAATGCAAGTCTTACAAAATATGTTTGAGATATCCTTCCGGCTTGATGTTTCAATTTAGTATAATGTAGATGAAGATTTCAAATAGATATACCACAATAAGTTGCAATGCTAATGCTACACAATAGATTTACAGTACTAACAATTTGTATTGGAACAGAGTTTGATGGGAAATTCATGATTACAGTATTATAGATTCAATTAACTAGAGAAGATTAAAGAGATTTTATTCAGTTAAAAAGTGAATTTCTTACATGAAAGATGGCCTAAAAGGTTCAAAATGAGGCCAAATTTGACCGTACAAGCTTTGAGATTTTTAAACAAGGTTTTGTGAGAAATCATTACAACACATGTCGAATAACGTTTTTCCCAGTTCGCGAAACCAAGAATTCGAGAAGATGGCCTGGTTCTTCATCCTAATTGTGAATCAACAACCTGGGATGCGAAACTTACTGAACATGTACCTGTTACTCCTCCAAAACAATAAAAAATTAACCAAACACGAGATCTGTTCAAATTCAGGTTGATCATGATGTATGATCTCAATTTTACGTCCCTTCAACATTAATAATCCTTAACTCCAGAACCCACCTATTTAAAATGAAACTTCCTAAGAGATTTGTAGGTGAGATTCGAAGCAAAATGTAAGCTTAGATTGAACTGCTTGTCTCATAATAAGAATGCAGCTAGTTTTTTGCAACACCAATATTATTCGTGGCCTTTCCAAGCTATCCTATTCCTCTCCACGCAATATTATCCGAGCTCCGGTCCCCCTATTAATTGCTCTTTGATCTTGCTGTACAATTGGGCCAAATTATCCAATTAAAAGATTATTCACAGCAGAAGATCTGGAAGCCCGGTTCTTAATTGTAATGGCCTCATACTTTCAGGACCTTATTATGTTGTAGTCTCGAGTATTTTAATTTATATTGAAAAAAGCCATTTCTAACAGGTTAGTGTATTTATTTCATTTATTATTTTAGTTTATTATTTATATATTTTTCATTAGTTTATTATTTATTTAGTTTATTTTATTCAACATAATTTAACGCCAACACAGTGCTTAAATCCCTTGTCATGTTCAACTGCAACATTCACTCCAATCCTTATGATTTGAAATTATAACCTTTTATCTATGAACTTCTAATGATTTGAAGCATCTAGCAAGATCTATTATGATGAACTGCTTGTCTCATTGATGCAGCTAGTTTTTTTAATACCAATATTATTATCGTGGAAGTATCAAGATGATTAGAACTTACATGGGCAAACTACTACCACAGGTTTTGTGAAGGTCTGGCGGTTCAATATTTAGCCTCATACTTTCAGGATTACTATTAAGTCATTGTATGTCTCGAGAAGTTACTGTCATCTTATGATTAACTCAAGTCATTTCTACTAGTTGTGAAATCTTTATTATCACATTATTACAGCTAGTAGCTCATCTAGTCGGGGTTATGGGGTGGGCAGAAAAGTTCTTACGTTTATTTTATTAAGACCCATACTCCCACCCACATATTGAAACATCTGATGTCGTACCCTATAATCACAATCACAGTGCTAAAACTCCATCTGTCACGTTCCCGTAAGATGAGCTTTTATAAAAACTTTCATCACACTACAACCTTTTTATCTAACTTTTCAAATTCATTATATGATTATCTAGAATATTAGTCGTTGATGAGTGAGTGCTGTTCAGTTAGTATAAAAAGAAAAAGTTGAAAAGCAGTCAATATTATAATCAGCAGGAAGTACAAGGTTGTTACAGTTACCATAGTAAAATTCATGTTATGAATTACCTTTGATTTTACATCACTATTATGATAAGTGATGATGATAGACGGAGGAAATGATGATGATGACAGTAAGCAACGTGAATTTTCAGTTACGTCTGACATCCTTCAACCAAATTAGTAATGGACAACTTAGTGGAATGAGAATAGATACAGTAAGTTACAACGAAATAGTAGATTTTTCGGTTTGATATCTTTCAACCATTTAGGGCACGCTCAACCGAGCTCGGCATCCACTTCTCAATTTCGAGGCTGAAACCGGATCCCACGTCAGAGTGTTCCGAAACCGGTATAGGAACCTACGAGTGGGAGGTTATAATGTCCTAAAGTGTAAGAGCAAGACGATCTCAATATTAACTGAGCTGGAAAACGTCTGAGTTGCGAATAAAAGTTATGGGCCTTCATGACGCTACAACAAGAAATCATCTTCAGTTAAAAGATAACTAGTAATTAAGTTAATCGCTGAGCTCATGAGCCCACCCTTAAATCTGTAAATTTCATTAGTGAATCCCTTGATTCAAAGTGATGATAATGTTGATTAAATTTATGAGGTGGAACTTCCTTATGGGACATCCTCAACCAAGATTATAGCTAACGTCAATAAGAGTGAATAGAATAGTGCTTTTGATGAAAGTTATTGTTATGTGAATATCCTTTGAAAGAGCTTTCCCACAGCACAATCTAAAGGTAGCAAATAAAAATTTTAGATGTCGCAAATTCATCAATACACTTTTATGAATAAATATGTAATCAAGTTGATGAAATAGCAAATGATGAATGATGTTTTCGTATCCTGATGATGAACTATTCCATTTCCACATGATGATACTCAAAATTATTACAGTGGATCCTAAATCTCACTTTGAATAGAATAGTGAGTTGATGAAATTGTGAATTTTTCATTTTCGTTTTAGCTATCCGTTCGAACCTTTTCACAAAACTCACACAAGAATTTGTGGATTCTAATCTCACTTTGAATAGAATACTGAGAAGTTGATGAAATAGTGCATTTTCGTTTCACTTGTCATACTTCCGAATGAACACTACTTCGGTCAAAACTCAGTCCAAAATTTGTGGATCCTAATCTCACTTAGAATAGAATAGTGAGTTAATGAAATAGTGAATTTTCATTTTCGTATCCTTGAACCTTTCCACAGCACACACTCAAAATTTGTGGATCCTCATCTCACTATCCAGTTGTCATTAAATTAACAATAGGCTGGGAGGATCTGTGCGCGGAGAGATGAATGCTGCATTTGATTGTCCTCCAGGGGTTATCTCATGACCACATCTCAGTTTAACACCAGGCTCTGCCGCAAGCATTTAACCTAAAATTCCCCAAACGGCCATCTGAGAAACAGCCCTGGACATGGCACTTAAGTAATAGCGGCTCAACTACAACCGCAGACCGCTATTAGTGTTTATTACTTCCAGTTCATTACTCCTGAGAGATTTGCCAAAGACCATCTCAAGTCCAAGACTTTAATGTAGACGTGATTGTGGTTCATTTCGGTGAAATACAGGCATTGAAACACAAAAAGGTACACATGAGAAGAAAAATTAGGAACGCTTCTTTTGGTTGAAGAATAGCAAAGTTCAATTCTTAATTACAACCATTCATTCATTCGTATGGTTTTCTTGTAATGCTTCCATCAGTATTTTTTCTTTTACAAAAATCAGGTCTCAGACCCTAATTACAACCATAATTATATCATGTATGACAACGTTTACAGTCATTGGAGAAAATGTAATGAAGTGTGAATATTGAATGAATATTGTGAACTTATCATTTTTCCAAACACAAATGATGGAAGTTTTTAATGTGTTGTAAAAATGCACTTCTTCAACTCACGTTTTAGGCTAAATTGGATTGAGAGAGTATGTTATTGACTGTTATCATTCTAGAAAGAAAGTTGGTAATCATCAAAAGTAAGTTGTTATAGTTCAAAAGAAAACTGATGCCTTATTTTTGAATAATATGGTAAAGAGAGTAAATTTGCCTTTGAGAAATGATGAAAGAAGATTTGCTCAACTTGTTTGGAAATAGTCTGTGAGTTGTAATCATCCAAAAGTCAGTTATCATCCAAAGTTGTATTTGTCATTGTTATAATGAGAACAAATGCCTTGATTCTGATATGAAATATAAAAAATAGAAATGATCCGCTATATTCACTTTATTGGCCAAATATAGTTCACACATACAATTATTTTTCAAATATAGATTAAGAAATTATAGATTCAAAGCAGACGTAATATCGCATCAACAAGCAAACTCATGTGGGCATCACTAAAAAAAAATATCGCAGGAATAAAAATTACAGTTCACTTTATTGTAATGTATTTTTCTCATTCGCAAACTATTTGTACTTTGATCCTTATTATTGTAAGTGCTAAATCAGTTCAGTTCTCTTACTAGAAAGAGATGATGATATGAGCAGAGACAATCTTATTCAGCTTATTTCAAGTTTGTTACCCAACAAATTTCATTAAACTTTATTCAATTTCACAAAGTTCCTTCCAAACTAACGTGAAGCTGTAGGTCCATTCATCACCGTATCTTATTATACTACAACGAATAACCCTCACACAAGTCTAGACTCATGTGCTTCATCCTCTACGTGATTTTAACCACCTTCTTGTGATTGTTTCACTTCTGATCTCTCATTGTTTGAAGACTAACGGCCAATTTCACAAAAATGCAATTGAATTTAACCACTGTAAAATGACGTCATTGCATTGACGTCAGATTCTTTCTCTGCCTCTCGTTGCATTGGTTCCATTGGATGATATTTCATTTCTGTGGTAATCATTGTACAGAGGTTTAATTCAATGGAGTTTTTGTGCACCTGGCCGTTAGTTTGATAACCTTACTATGAGCTCTACCTTCAAATCAAATCAAATCAAATACTCTATTCACTTCATATCACAGTTCAAACAAAAAATATATAGAAAAGAAAAAAATTAAGTGCATTCCTCATTAGGCTAAGCCTGTGTGGAGAAATGGCTCGTCTTATCAATTAAAATTACAATCACAATTACTTCGAAAACTTGAATTAGAAATTGAAAATTAATTTTGTTATTTATTTTGAGGATTTGCATACTAGCATATTATTTATCTCCCAAGCAAGTTAGTTGAGTTGCAGAATCACCTCAGCTTTGCTATGAATTATTAAAAAACTTGAAATCTAGTACCTTCCTTGAATATCAATATTGTTCTTTACTTGGATTATTTCATTGTGCGGAATTGAGTACTGTACCTTTAGTACCTCTTAGTCAATAAATAAATAAATACCTTTTTAGTACTTCTTGAGTTCTAAAATTATTTATTTATCTGCCCAGCAAGTTAGTTGAGTCTCAAAACCCCCTCTGTTACAAATCATTCAAAAACTTTTCCAACACTTATCGTACGGATGAAAGTCTCAGAAAAGTTATAATGTAGTTTGCTGTTTGCTACGCATAAGACCGGGCCGCAGTTTGAGAAGTTGTGCTGACAGGATATTGAGATCCATCATACTTTCGGGCCGGAGGTAATTTTTTCCAGGTTAAAGCTGCAGAAAGCAGATAGGGTGTGTGAAGTGGAAGGTAGCGTTGTTTGTGTTTTATTCTGCAAACCTTGTGGTATGATATGCTCGAGTTCTCTGCAGGAGGCAAGATTATTCGCAGTGAAATAGTGCAGCTCCGAGGACCGGTTCCATTAATCAATGTCGCCGTTCTTTGTTTATACATGAATTGCAATTTTTCTCGGCTGTCTCGCACTCCACAAAACAACAGCCAATCACACGCCGTCGTTGCCACCAGCCGCCTGTCAATCGGTGATCGTGACCTGTCCGGGAAAGCATGTGCAACTTCCCAGGCAACTGACACACTCTTCTCACAAATAGAGAACATATTCGGCCAATAAAGTTCATGTTAAACCACGAGTGAGATCCAGGGTTAAAATACGAGCGGAAAGTAGTGAAGCGAGTATATTAAGGATCTCAAGAGTGGTTTAAAGGACAAATACAACCATTGTGTACACTATGTTATCTACGACCAACATAAAACAATAATATCTATATTATCAATCTAAACTAACCTTGACTCAAACGACTATGTTTCATCTCAATGGCGTACGTAAAGACAAGATTAGTCACGTTAAATCACAGTAATTCACATAGTTGCTTATGAAGCAGCACACACCGATGCAATGACTAATCGGTGTGTGTTGCTTCATAAGCAACTATGTGAAGTAATGTGACTAAACGTGACTAATCTCATCTTGTCTTGTCTTGACTAACCGGTGTACGCCTAGCCTAAATGTTAAACGTATAGGTTAGGGTTAGGACATCTGCTAGCTAAACATACGCATGAGCAACTACAGTGCTTTGATTGCATTGCAAAATTAAGGTTGCTTCATTTTTTTACAGCAGACCTTGGCCTTGAACATGCCAAATTTCAACAAAATTAGTCAAACCATTCTGGAGAAAAATAAAATGAAGAGTGAAAAAACAAAATTGCGACTAGGTGGGAAAAAAAGCTTTTTATGACCCATGTTAACTGGAACTTTTTTCTTAGTTTCAATGTCAGAAAACCGCTCACGAAGTTTGTCGGTCTATTTTAGAAACACCCTGTATAAAATCTGTAAAATTCTGTTCTTCTTTAAGGCTAGGCGTACACCGGTTAGTCAAGACAAGACAAGATGAGATTAGTCACAGTAATTCACATAGTTGCTTATGAAGCAGCACACACCGATGCAATGACTAATCGGTGTGTTTTGCACCATAAGCAGCTATGTGAATTACTGTGACTAAACGTGACTAATCTTGTCTTGTCTTGTCTTGACTAACCGGTGTACGCCTAGCCTTACTCATGAACTGCTACTAGACACATTATTCAGAATAGGTAAACAACCATTGAACTAATGTGATGATTCGAGATATCGAGTTCGAGAACGATACTAGTTCCAACACAAGTTAGTATCCCTCCTGAGGCACAGCCAACCACATCAATCATAACGCGTCGAAAGACATCGTTACAAGTTTCTATACGACGGGCCTCTTCTATAGGCGGGTTACATCTTTTGGCGGAAAGTGGTGGGGGGTGGAAAAGCGAACGAATGCTAGAAAAACGGAAGAATAGGTCATTTGAGATAAGGGGTGCTGCAGTGATAATGTGTTGCAGATAGAAAGAGAGTGGGGGATGAGAACGAAAGTAGCGTTGATATTAAACGTCCAATGACAGGCCTCACATCGCATTACGTTCAGTCATCCATCATTATCGACTGTCGAAACTGGTTGACTATCGAAGTTTAGTCGAGCGTTTAGTGGCGGTGGCAGTGGACCCGCTGTCATCTGCACAATCCTACGATAAACTTCAATTCCACCTCATCACTATCCTATCGGATCACCACATACAGATAAGTGCCTCTTCTCAGCACTCGCTTTGGAGAAATTGAGAAGCTGTCGCGTAACCAGAGAATTTTACCCAGTGTATCACTGGGATAGGTTGGGAAATAAACCTTTCAGAACTGAATGACACAGACGCATATTATTCGAGAGGATTTGCATGGGCGGATTTAAGGGGGGTTTGGGGGGCTAAGCCTCCAAATTATTGTAGCTATTGTAGCAAATCTTATAAATGTATTTACTTTGTAGCAAAACATTTGTGATAAGTCCCCCAGGTAGCCCCCTTCCCAGGAAATATCCTCTAACTCCGCTCATGGGGATTTGGCATCATCATTCAACTTTTGCAACTTATTTTATAGGCTAAATATCTTATCAACTTGATTTTTATTCAACTGAAAATGTTTTTTCATGAACTATTTAGATAATTATCTACAGCATGACAGTTATGGATAGGTAGTGCTATAGTGAAAATTATTCTACAAAAGTGACTCACCAGAATGAAAAATGAATGAACATGGATGAAAAATATGTCTATAATCAATTCTGAAATATTTCTGGTCAATTTTCATCATGTTCATAATAAAATGTTCAAGAATAATTTTTTCTGTACATTGCCATCAACATCTTTTTCTTTCCACTCTCCTCCCATCGCCCTCAACCCTTATGCTGGAGATTGGTTTATACCATTGAATATATATCCTTTAGGATATATAGAATAAGGATATATATTCAATGTTTATACATTGTGATTATTCAATTTTATTACTTTTTTCGCATTGCACATGTCTCGAAACAATTTATTAACTTTTACTAATATTGTGAATGAAGTAAAGTTGCGTTTATTCATGCCATGATTTGTTGGCGTCAGAGAAATAAACAATAAAACAATATGCATGTGTAAACTGATAGAGGCGTGGAATATGATCGGCACTTTCAAACCAGCATCAGTTTATCAGTTTCTTTTACCAAATAGGATGGTTTCTTTTATTGGATGGCAATTATTCGGTAATTGAATGATAATTCATTGCACAAATTTGAAAAGAAAAAGTTTATTGTAATGAATATTCTCGTTTAGTCTCTGCTCTTCGTCTATTATGTATATAGATTTAAGTATAAACATTTTTGTAACATATTATATTCAGTACGCATTATTATTATGGTTAAGTACCCGTCAATCCTTCAGTGTGAGTGTACGGGTATTTGATAATATATTTTATGACTTGTTGCCTTCAAGTGACTTCTCATTACTTTGCGTTTCAGTGTTTATTTCACTGAAAGCTTTTATTGTTATTTTTCATACGGTTATTGATTATTTTCATGAATTCTCAACAAGTAGTTTGTATGCTGTAATAATTTTACCTTGCGGTTCTATTAAATGGGTTGATTCACCTTCAGTTTTAATTCTTACTTTTTAAAGTAAGCTGTTGTTATATGAAATTTTTGAAAATATCTATACAATTGTATACTTATATTTCTGAAAAATTATTTTGTAATTATTGTTTCTGGTAAAATAAAAACATATTCTATTCTATCTTTTTGTCGGTAGTGCCATATTGTTAACAATATTGTTGATGGTTTAAAATTCATTCTCAAGGTAATCATTTATTTTGTATTTATATAAAAGTTGCACCACTTTTACTTTTGTATTGTTAACCAACATTATTGTTGTTGTATTGTTAACCAATTCACTTTTTGTCAATAAATATTGATTTCTGGTCAATTTTCATCATGTTCATAATAAAATGTTCGAGAATAATTTTCTCTGTACATTGCCATCAACATCTTTTTCTCCCCACTCTCCTATCTTCCTCAACCCTTATCACGGAAATTGGTTTAGCTTCTGCATTGTGATTATTCACTGTGATTACCTTTTTCGCATTTTTTACTAACTTTACTAATATTATGAATGAAGTAAAAGTTGCGTTTATTCATGCAATGATTTGTTGGCGCCGGAGAAATAAGCAATAAAACAATATGCAAAAATGTGTAAACTGATATGGAATGTACTGATACGGAATAAACTGATACTGGAATATGATCGGAACTTTCAAACCAGCATTAGTTTCTCAGTTTATTGGCTGGCGTATTATTCTGGTTTTGAAATTGAAGGAAGAAGACTGAAATAATGGAGCACTCACTGAGAGCAGCATTGCTGAGCTTGTTGTGATCCAAATATTATGGTTTCTTTTATTGGCTGGCAATTAAATTGAAGGAAGAAGATTGAAATAATGGAGCACTCACTGAGAGCAGCATTGCTGAGCTTGTTGTGATGCAGCTGGCCTCTCAAGGCGCGCAGCTTCCTGAGCTTGAGCTCCTGCAGATGCACGCGGTCGCGCAAGTGCCGCAGCCGCTCGTGTTCGGCAGCCACCTGCTGGTGCCTGGCCTCGTTAACTGCTGTTTGAGGAAGCGCAGCCGCTGCTCCTGGCCGCCAGCTTCGCCGTCGCTGCGACTCAATCTGCGCCTCGCCTGCCGCAGCGCCGAGTCTCTTCCAGTTCGCCCAGCGTCAGCTCGCAACCACCTTCTGGCAGCTGCAACACAAACGCAAGCGACAACATTCAGAAAAGAGGTTGAAACGTTTTGCTGCTAAATTGTGGCAAATGGAATCAAGAACCTATCAAACAAATGGAATATTATTGAACAATTTGGTATTAGAGAGTGAGCAATACAGATTAGTAGTAAGCTATCTAATTCTAAAAAGAATTAGAGAGCAAAAACGTAGAAAGCAAAGAAGATAGTAAGCAAAGAGAAGCAACAAATGTGAAAAAATCAAATCAAAGTTTATCCACCAAAAAAATAATTTACAATACACAGTGAAAATTTGTAACATAAAATACATGTACCACAAATAAATGTTAAGCCCGGTCTAGACGCTACGATAAGTTTGTCAAACTTATCGTTCAAACCAGCGACCACATAATACAAATAGACGGAGCAATTTCTTATAGTAATCCATAAACATTAACATGAGATGTATTTACATGAGGAGAGAAATAGAAAAACAGCTGGTAATCTTAAATTCAATTACTGAACCGTCATCTGTTAGGTCGAATAAACAATAGAAATTGTCAACACCCGTAATGTTGAAATCAAATAGAAATTAGTTGTCTATTTGTATTATGAGTTATTCAAATCAAGTTTATCCATAAAACAGTTAATTTAACGTCAGTAATGAGCTCACATCAATCAGGTGTTTTCTGAAAATTTCTAACATAATGTATATAGCAATGGGATCCATTTAACTATAAATAAACAGCTGATCGATGTACGCTCGTTTACCGACGTTGAATCAGCTGTTTCATAACAATTTAGAATCAATCCAAGATATAGATCATTTGATGAATACACAACACTATAGAGATACGTAGCGTACTAGTACCGAGATACACGGTGGAACAACTTCCAGGGTCTCCCCATTTGATAACCAAGCCATACTAGATTAGAGATACGTTGATTGAATATTGGTTAGTTGCTTTTCCTTTTCTCATGAGTTATTATTAAGAGTTGAGAGTTATTTATTGAGAGTTATTATTAAGAGATGCTAGCTACTAAGTTTATCCAGGTAAAAAGTTATTTAGATTAAAGTTTAAAAGTATTAAGCTTTATTAAAAATTAAGTGGAAAGTTGAAATGTGTAAATAAGTGAAAAGTTAAAAGTAGGAGTATAAGATGATTATGAATGTCACTCATAATGTGAACTCATAACTCATGAAATGAAAAACAAGCACATAATTGCACGAGTACATAAGTACCAAAGTAAATCCCAGTCACGGTTAATTCATCGAGTTTATAGCTTTTATGTTGATACAGATATTGAAAGAAATATGCACTATCGAAAGTTCATAGCTTTTATGTTGATACAGATATTGTTCAAAAATATTATCACATATAAAATAGAATGAAACCACATATATTACAAGGATGAACATCGATTGATTAAGAAAGAACATACTACAACCGATGAATGTAAATCATTCATTCGACTGGTAAAATAATTTATAAACCATTGAAAAGAGAATTCAGTAGTAGAAAACGTTCTAGTAGATAGAATTCAGTGCAATTTTCCATAGAACTAATCGTCTACTCTCAAAAAGCACTGAGGCAACACTCACCATGAACATAAAATCCATTTACACTACAATCAAAGAATATAACAATTCCATTTGACTAGGTAACATTGAAAAAAAAGAATGCAGGATTACTAAGTCAACACAGAATACTAAAAAGACAATACCTCGCGAAGAACTGACGGCAGAATGTGAAAAATTTAGCAGCATATTCTACATTCAAGGTATCATTCGCAGGTTCAGTTGAGTTGAAGATGCAACTTGAAGTACCAGTTGTCTAACGAGGATGTTCTCCAATTTGACTGCAGACAACAAAAGTGTAAGTGCAGGGAGAGTTCACTCGAGCAAAGGACTCCTGACCTGACGGGTCAAGAGTTGTAAAAACTTGGAGAAAACTTTCCACGATTTTTACCAACCTTCTACGAGCGAGATCTCTGTCTGGTACAACTGTATGTAGGAGACTACTGGAGAGTAGTCCGGAAAATATCAAAAGTGTCACAAGAAAAGGAGGGAAAAGGAGTGAGAAAGACACTAAGAAAGCCGAGAGAGAGAAAGTTAGGAGAGCACGCAGGATGTGTGTTGTTTCCTTAGACAAGGGCAGGAACCCTGGAGGGCACAATGCAAGAGCTCTTAGGCATGACTCAACCCTTCCAAGTTTCATGAGTGTGGGGTGT
Source organism: Laodelphax striatellus (assembly GCA_017141395.1). Classification (NCBI taxonomy): domain Eukaryota; kingdom Metazoa; phylum Arthropoda; class Insecta; order Hemiptera; family Delphacidae; genus Laodelphax; species Laodelphax striatellus. The sequence continues at coordinate 17,337,873 of CM029540.1, read as the reverse complement.
TGAGAAAAATATGAGGAAATATAATCCTACTCATATGATGTACAGGGAAGATGATACTACGTAGACTCTCAATGATAAGAGTGTGCAAAGACTGTAAACTGAAGAAACTATATACTGCGATTAATTTAATTTGACGCTTGGCGATCAGTAAACAGCTGATGTTACGCAGCTTTGACACAATAATCCAAAGACTTCTTAAAGTCTTTAAAACCCATTTTAAAGTCTTTGCAATAATCTGCGAGATTCAGCATTTGTAGGTTAATTATTGTGTCAAAGCTGCGTAACATCAGCTGTTTACTGATCGCCAAGCGTCAAATTGAATGAATTGCAGTATAATATTGATTTAAAACTACCTAATAATAATTGTATTTTTAGTATCAATTTACAAAAAAAAATGAATTTCTTTGAATGGAGTATAGCTTCAAATGATTTAAGGAGATAATGTCTTTTTTGGCTGAGGCAAACGCAGGATATTTATGTCAAAAAAGAATACTAAAGAGACAATGCCCCTCGCATAATCCGCCTCGCCGAATTATCCAATGTCCCCCAATGATTTGGGAACAAAACATATAATACAATGAATTCGAAGAAAAGTTACTATCAATTCATTTCCGTTTTGGTTCCGGAATTTTCTCTCTTGTCAAGTTTCTTATACACAGAGAGAATAGAAGTAAGTCATTCTATACTCTCTGCTAATAAACTGAAATCATGAGTTGTATTAATGCAATCAATGCATGTATGCTTCATCTAATGATAAAATATCTTAAGAACGATGAATTAGTCTACTTTTTCACATGGTTCTTCAGCTAAGGATTGATAAAATGTAATTTACCGAATTAGACGGAGATACAATTACAGTGTAATACTACAGGTGGGCTGTATTGTAACCTGAACAATAAATCTTTGGAAAAGCATTGTATGTGTTCCAAATGGTGGTCAGGAACATTTGAAGCTGACTGCATTCACATACGAAATGGTGTAACGGCTTTCAGCTGACGATAATGCAAGGGTCACGTTTCTCAACTGTTTCCGTGAGAACGAGATTGCGAGCCACCAATCCCCCCTCGACAATTAAGTTCCCACCTAAAGTCACGTTGCCAAAAGAAGAATAAGATGGAGAAATAGAAGAACAATATGAGAAGGCAGATAAAATAGAAGAGAGAAGAAAATAAATTAGAGGAGGAGATAAAAAACAGAAAAATAACATAGTCATGATGAAATCAAAATACTGTACTTGTGAATGCAATTGTACATTATAAAAGAAAAATATGTTTTGATCCAAGTCCGTAGCATATTAATATAATAAATCTTATTGAGTTTTTGGGCAATGACTGATTAAAGTCTCATGAATCTGCCATTGATTCAATGAAAATGGTTTTATTAGATCAGGTAATGAACTGATAACTTCAATGTGTAGAATGGAATATTTCTTGAGGAAATTGAATTTCTTACTCGAAATGACTCCTTAAATAATACAAATAGTGGCGAAGCGTGGTATACTTATTTGGTCACCAAATAAGTATACCACGCTTCGCCACGGAACACAAATATTACAAGTAAAAAATTCCTGTGTAGAGAAATTGGTGTTACAGAATTCATCAAACGAGCTGAATAGATCAGAGAGTTTGAAATCACAATACAGTACATTTAATTTCTATGATTGATGGTGTGGTGAAATATATGCTCCACAATCTAACTCGGATGATAAGTTTCATTTTGAATTCTTTGATTGATTTATTGTAAGGATTAAAAACACTCCTCACGTAATCAATAATCACAAGGACCAGCAATTTCAGTAGTAAACTTCAATGAAGAATGGTAGGTGAAACACATGTACCACAATCAAACTTGACAGGAAAACTGAAGGAGGTTTGGGAAAAGGCAACACGAGCAGACATTTTTGGTTCAGTCACGTGTCATTTACTGGTGTCGAGAAAAATCTCTCAAGTGAGGCAAACAGGTGTGTGATCAAAGAAAGGAGAGAACAAATGTGACATGTGGGCACGTGCGCGTACGAGAGGAAAAACGAGAGAGAACGAAAGATGGAAAAAGAGAGTAAGAAAGTTCAGGCGAAAAGAGGAAAAGCAAGCGTGGAAAAGAGAGAAAGAGAGACAGAGAGTGGGAAAGTTTAGGCGCAGAGGGAAAAGCAAACGCAGAATAGAGATTGAGAGAGAGAGAGAGTGAGAGAGGAAGGGAGAGAGAAAGACAGAGAGAAAATGAGTGGAAAAGATGAGACGCTACTACTGTATTGTAGAAGTTCAATGAAATTACTCTATCAAGATCTATCAGCTGACACGTATTATTGTATACATGACTTTTACAAGCATTCCCAATCATAAATTGATTTTTTACAATTGATATCCTTCCTGGTTTCTTCACTTCGTCTTTTTTTATGTTTCTTTACCGCAATAGAATAATATTGTAAACACCAGAACTGGATTGCCTTGCAAATATTATCTACTGCACGTAGTATTCTATAATTTTATATCAAACAGTTGAAAATTATACTGAGGAATGGAATTAATTGTAAGATTAAAAAGAAATAAGAATTAATATTCCTAAGGTGTGAGTTTTTTATAACTTAATGAATTTTTCCGTATTTAATGAGTAAACAGAGTAAATAGATTTCAATAGTATCCGTATTTAAAAAGATGACCGGAATAAACTAGACAAGAACTAGTGCAACTACAACCGAAGTCCAACGTCTAACCAGAACTTGGTGAAAATATTTAATGATTATGTCAATTCACATCTCTTTCGAATTCAGTAGGTGTTCTACATTATTGTAGAAGCTCTATATTACAGTTACATATTTCTCGAGATTGTTTTATGTTTTGAAAATTGTTTCAAATTCAAACAAACCACACAATAATTCAGAAATTTCCAGCCTAGTAAAAACAGAAGATTTTTTATACTGGTGAAATTTCAAGGACTGAAAACTGTTTGTTTTTCTACTTTGAAAGTTTTTAAAATCATCAGGGTAATTGATGGAACGTTCTAATCAAATTTAAGAGATGAATGATTGAGACAAAAATAAAAAATCAACAGTAAAAAATTTATAGAATGCTGTTATAGTATCTTTTTGTAACTTGTATCAAAGACAACATAACGTTGTCAGCTAATATTATACACTCTCATAAATATAAATTCTCCGATGAATCCTGCTTAGTTTTACAGTATTAAGTATATGTGGTGTATAGTGTATAGTACTACAGTGGTGCATAGTATTTTCAAACTAATGTCAGATAATTTATACTCAGAAATATTATAATAATAAATATTACTATAATAATACTTATAATATTATAATACAGAAATATTTATAATTTCTGATGAATTCTGCATAGATTTAGTGTGTATGTATGTGCATAGTGTAAAGTACCAAAGTAGTGCATAGTATTTTTTATATACCTATAGTATAGAAACCACTCAGTTTTAACTAAGTAGAATTTTCCAACTTTAATCACCTCACCCAATGAGTTCTAATTCGTCTAGACACTTGTAATTGAAATCAACTAGATACAATTAGAAATTTCCTCAACTGTTAATACAAATAAACCCTCTCCAAACAAATATCCATCACTCCACTTCTTTCCATCCAGAAGCCTCCTCCCTCCATTATCTCTGTCAACAACCCTTAGAAACTGAACACAAAAGCCAACAACTGTGTTCCCGAACTTGGTGAAAAAAGAATCCCAAATTACACAAAACTGGCAAGATTAATAAATGCTTGCCTCCGTTTTTCAAACATGTTTGCAGATGACAGGTGAAGCCTGCTCCACTTTGGGTGTTTTTTTCAAAAGAGTGTCACACTAACAAGCAACCAACAATACGCATGCAGAGTGGTGAAGCACTTGGGGACATTAATGTTTTGCCCCGTCCAAACTCAACTGAAATTCAACTGTTGACGTTGTTCGAAAGCATTAGCCACTCATCTAGCAGCGCATATATACACACAAACGCAAAATACATAGGTATATGAATCACCAAAAACGAGACATACATAGTTAGATGAATCACACACGAACGCGGAATACATAGGTATATGAGTCACCACAAATGTATCCCCGACAAAATAGGGGACATAAGAGTCTATATATGTGTCCAGATGATGGCTTAATGTGGGGGACAGAACATATAGCATGGATCACACATAAACACTGAATACATAGGTATATGAGTCACCACAAATGTATCCCCGACAAAATAGGGGACATAAGAGTCTATATATGTGTCCAGATGATGACTCAATGTAGGGGACAGAACATATAACACAAAAGAACCCAAATTGCGGACATTTGTCCATGTTATTCACATACTTGTACCAGACATAAACATAACAGAGATATAATATGGTTAGTCTATGCTTGTACTTTTCAATATTATAGTCCAGTTGACTGGCAATTTTGTGCGACAAGTTGTTGTTTTATTTATAAAGTAACTTTGAATTTATTCTCTCATTTTCTAGAGACATACTGGATGTGCATTCATGTTTGAAATACTGAACGTAATGCAAATATGTTTCTATTATTATTGTGGAGATAATCAATAGCAAGCTCTAATGCTGTATGTACGAAAACGTTAATCCCTCATTGTTTTGGATAGAGGAGATTGATATTATTCACTATGATTCAAAATATTCTATAGAGATATTCTAGAGAATATTTGGAAGCAAATATTTGAAGATTTCTCTAGCTTCTCGGGCGAGAAAAGTGTCCAACATCTGAAAAATACTGGTCTAACTCGCTTAAAACGATAATAAGAATGGTTTTCGTCTCTCGGAGGAGACGTTGAGTACGTACTGGCTGCCTAAGGTAGATTTTCGCGTCTTCGAGTCAAAATAGCAACTAATTTAGACTTGAAAGGAAAATATACAAGAATAACCATGCAAAAACAGCATATATTATTTAGTATGAATAAACAATACTTAATATGAAAAACAATATTCAGTATGAATATTGTTAATTCGCTGAACTTATTAATATTCAGTATTTAATAATATATACGAGTAGGTACAATTTTTGTTTGAAAAAGTTCCTATTTTGAATAACAGCAGCCGGAGTCGGCTGCGAAGCCGCAGAAGCAAAAACCTACCTGAAGAAGTCGTTGATTAAAATAATTGGATAATTACATTCTGTTGCTTCGAATTGTGACATGAAACGATAGATCCATAGATACATAAATGAATGGTTAAAAAAATGAAGAGATGAATGAAAATAAATATGTAAGAAATGAATGAATAAATAGATAAATGAATTAATAAATAAATAAAATTATTAATGATCTCATTCACGTACGAGCCTAGAGCTCAAATGAGCATCACCTTCAGATAAAAAGAAAAAAGGTTTTGTATTGTATTTTGTCCTCATCTATTCTTGTTCAAGTCTAATTCCTAATAAATTCAAGAATATCTTTTAAAAAATCAAAAAGAAAAGAAAGAGAAATATAAACATATATAATAAAAGAGCAAAGAGAAAATTGAGTGGTTTTCATTGTAACTGGCTGCCCTGCAACATTCATTCAAGATTATTTGAGAGATGAACACGAAACTTTTGTTAGAATTTTCATTCCAATAACAAAACAAAACAGATGAGAATATAAACTCTCTAATAACAAAATTCATGACAATTTCATCAACTTAAATATTCCCCTTCACGAGGATTTTCGTTCCACACACATAAGATGATAATAATATCTCTGAAGTACATGTATGTCTGTTTACGTCGAGTCATTTACAAACACTTAAACAACAAACTGCAAGGAAGATGTTCACTCATTGAGTGAGTGGGATTACTTCTATTAAGTCTTGAATTGCTCAATTGAACGTACATTCTCTCCGAAATAGGTCAGCACGGTTCGACTTAACTAACATTCGGTTAACTTGAGTCGTAGCTGAAGTTGCCAGAATTACAGTTTGTACGAGCAAAGCAGCGAATCACAACACAAGAAAATGTAACTTAGTAACGGGAGCAACATGATTTTGAATGGCTTTTCATCGTTTAGAGGCAATTTTCAAGTTAAGCAAACGGCAGACAGAAGAGAGGAGAAGCATCTCGAAACAAATTAAACTCAACGATCAATGATGACAGTCAATTCATCAATTTATTATACTTGGGCTGATATTTCAAAGCAGAGACGAAATTAATTAACGCTATGAACAGTGGAGGCCAACTGAGAAGAAGAAGGAGAAGAATACAAGAAGGAGAGGAGAAGGAGAAAGAGAAGGTTGAGGAGGAAGAGAAGAAGAAAGAGAAAGAGGGAGAGGCGGAGAAGTAGAAGAGAAGGAAAAGAGAAGGAAAAAGAGGAGGAGAAGGAGAAAGAGAAGAAAAGAAGAAGAGGACTAGAAGGAGGAAGAAGAAGAAGAAGAAGAAGAAGAAGAAGAAGAAGAAGAAGAAGAAGAAATAGTAGAACATGAAAAGGAGAAAGGCAAGGAGAGGGGAAAAGAAGGGAAGGATGAAGAGAAGGATAAGGGGGAAGAGGAAGAGGACGAGAAGGAGAAAGAGAAAAGGAGAAAGAGACAAAAAAAAAGAGGACAAGAAGGAGGAAGATAAAGAGAATGATGAGAAGGAGAAAACAAGAAGAGGAGGAGATGGAATAGGAGGAGGAGAGAAGAAGAAGAAGAAGAAGAAGAAGAAGAAGAAGAAGAAGAAGAAGAAGAAGAAGAAGAAGAAGAAGAAACTTGTACGATATCCGAACATAGGCGGTGTACAACGAAAATGGAACAATTCATGCCAAAATTCCACCCCTACCCCCTTAAATCCTGCTACCCTTGTCAAGCGTTGTACGCTGTATTTTCAAAAATTCCACTTCCCCACCCCCCTTTCCAGAACATGGCCTTCCCATACCCAAACGCCTTCCAGACGCGACTTTATCAAGAGTGATTTTGGTCCTGCAAAATGCTATTGGAACTTGGAGGAACACTACTAACACAGCGCAGCTGTTTGATAAACTCTTGGCACGGTGACTGTGATATGGAAATCAGGGCAAATGACTAAAAGAATTCCAGACAGAGAGGGCAGCTAAGGAAATAAAAATTCAAATTGAAAACAGATGAAGGAACAGAGGAAATGCATGATTGATTCGCACATAAATTGGTGATAACCGAACATTAATTTGAAACACAGGGAAGAGGAAGTCAAGGAAAATATATGAATACATAAATATGAACAGAGAAAAGACAGTTTTATTGAAATGTATATTAAATGTATATAATTTAATATACAGGAAAAAGTAAAGGGTTAATATAGGCTGAATCGTCGTTTTGCAGGATAGGTTCCAAGGCACTATGAATAATAAATGAAAAGACAAGATGTTGTCAAACCACTGATTTATTAGAAAATCGAGATACCGGTTTCGGTTGTTACACCATTATCAATCTCTGGTAAACTGAGACTTAACGTACTATGAATAGTTTATAAAGTAAAAAGAATTTAAAGCTCCATCAATCAGCAAAACTATCTCCTTCTCATTTTAATTGAGTCAATGATGAATGCGTATCACACAACGTCTAATGTCAAAGCAAATTGAGCATTTACTTTATTGATCGATGAAGCTTTCCAAAGTGTCCTTCGATTATAGCAGGCCTAATTTAACTTGTCAGAAAATAGCTGTTTTTCGGCAATCAGTAAACAGTGATTTCACGCAGCTTTGACACAAAAGTCTCAAAGACCTTTAAAGTCTTTAAAAGTCCTTTTTAAAGAAGACCTTCCAAAGAATACCTTTTAAATAATAATAAATAAAGGCCTTTTCAATAATCTGCGAGATTCAGCATTTGTAGGGTAAGTATTGTGATATTGATTGTCGAAACAGCTGTTTTCTGACAAGTTAAATACATTCCATCATTACACACATATATTTTATTGGTCGATAAAGTTTTCCTGTTCTACGCACACATTATTACGTTCGTACACCAGAATAAGTTCGTATAACAGAACTTCTAGTAGCACAGTACATAATTTCGCAGTGCATTCGCCACTTCACTAACTTTGTAAAAAAGTGAAAATGCCTCAGGGTAAGTGGTAGAATAGTGTGGGGGGGGGGGGGGGCGAGACAAAAGTATCAAGGAAAAATAAGGAGCGAGAAGTTGTATCAAAGCCAAGGGCTTTCGAATTAATCGCCATCAAAGACGCATCTTGTTGCGTTGCTATGGAAACTGCGTCTTCGTAACGACTTCTATTATGTTGTTTCTGGCGTTTAATTAAGGCGCCAGAACATTATGCTAGCAAGAAAGTGATTGTATGGAGAGAACACAGGAATTATGGAGAGAGAGAGAGAAACATAGAGAGAGGGAGGGAGAGAGAAAAGGAAACGAGAAAGTGAGGGTTGACAGAGTGAGAGAATGTAGGAAAGAAAACGTGGATGAATGGGAGACAGATGAGAAAGAAAGTGTATAGGAAGAATGTAAGAGAAAGAGATTGTGTAGAGAGAACACAAGAATTATGGAGAGAGAGAGAGAGAGAGAGAGAGAGAGAGAAAGAGAGAGAGAGGGAGAGAGAGAAAAGGAAACGAGAAAGTGAGGGGTTGACAGAGAAAGAGAATGTAGGAAAGAAAAACGTAGATGAATGGGAGACAGTAAGAGAAAGAAAGTGTATAGGAAGAATGTAAGAGAAAGAGATTGTGTAGAGAGAACACAAGAATTGAGGAAGCAGAGGATGGATAGAGAAGAGAAAAAGGGAAAGCGAGAGGTTGACAAAGTAGGAGAATCTGGGAAAGAGAGACGTAGATGAATGGAAGACAGTAAGAGAAAGAAAGTTTTTAGGAAGAATGTAAGACGAAGAGATTCTATGGAGAGAACACAAGAATGGAGGAAGGAGAGGAATAGATAGAGAAGAGAAAAAGGAAAAGCGAGAGGTTGACAAAGTAGGAGAATCTGGGAAAGAGAAACGTAGATGAATGGAAGACAGTAAGAAAAAGAAAGTGTGAGAGAAAGTAATTGTATAGAGAGAAAACAAGAATGGTGGAGGGAGAGGAATAGATAGAGAAGAGAAAAGGGAGAAGCGAGAGGTTGACAGAGTAGAAGAATTTGGCAAAGAGAAACGAAGATGAATGGAAGACAGTAAGAGAAAGAAATTGTTTAGGAAGAATGTAAGACGAAGAGATTTTATGGAGAGAACACAAGAATGGAGGAAGCAGAGGATGGATAGAGAAGAGAAAAAGGAAAAGCTAGAGGTTGACAAAATAGGAGAATCCGAGAAAGAGAGACGTAGATAAATGGAAGACAGTGAGAGAAAGAAAGTGTAAGAGAAAGTGATTGAATGGAGAAAATACAAGAATGTAGGAAGGAGAGGGATGGATAGTGAGAGAGAAGAGAAAGAAGAAAAGCGAGGGGTTGACAGAGAAACATAAGGGAGAAAAGAGAGACATAGATAAATGGAAGACAGTCAGAGAAAGAGAGTGTAAGGGAAAGTGATTTTATAGAGAGAAAACAAGAACGGTGGAAGGAGAGGGATGGATAGAGAAAGAAGAGAAAGAGGAAAAGCGAGAGGTTGACAGAGAAAGAGATTGGAGGAAAGAAAGAAATAGATGAATGGAAGACAGTAAGACAAAGAGAGTGTAAGAGAAAGTAATTGTATAGAGAGAAAACGAGAATGATAGAAGGAAAGGGATGGATAGAGAGAGAAGAGAAAGAAGAAAAGCTAGGGGTTGACAGAGAAAGATAAGGGATAAAAGAGAGACATAGATAAATGGAAGACAGTAAGAGAAAGAGAGTGTAAGGAAAAGTGATTTTACAGAATGAAAACAAGAATGGTGGAAGGAGAGGGATGGATAGACAGAGAAGAGAAAGAGTAGAAGCGAGAGGTTGACAGAGAAAGAAAATAGGGGGAACAGAGACGTAAGTGAATGGTAGACAAATAAGTGAATGGGAAAAAGTGTGTAAGAGAAAGTGATTGGATGGAGAAAACACAAGAATGGAGGAAGGAGGGGTATGGATAGACCGAGAAGAGAAAGATTTAAAGAGAGAGGAAAATTGAGGAAGAAGACATAAATATAAATGGGGGACAATAGTCGAGAAAGAGTGTCTTGGGTTGGGATCAAAAAGCAACAATGTTGAAAGTTTATTGAGAGAAAAAATAAATGAATGCTGGAAAGAGGCTCTTAAAAGGCATGATTAGACCAGGAGAGAAAATACTTAAGCAAGTGGGAGCCATAAAATGTTTATTTTTGTAATAAGTTTTGAGTGGGTAATATTTTAAAGGGTTCGTAGATAATTAATGATGAAGAGGTTTAAGAGATTTTGATCTATCATTAGGAATACAATATACTTTTTAGTAAACATATCATAACAATATTCAGACGTTTGTTTGATCGTAAGCTGAAATTGAAAAATTAAGCGAAATTTATTCATCTTGAAATCTTAGTTATGTTGAATTAGTATTGTTTTCGTTTCTTTTTTGCTTAGGGTAATTTCTATCTAAGCCCAAGGGTTTGTGCGTATATAAAAGTACCTATAGTTTTTGTGTGAGTTCCGAGGCACCGGGAAGTGACTTTAAATCTCATAACTGATAGCACAGATAAAGAACTATTTTATTTTTTAAAGACTGTTGGTCCCTTCATATGTGCTAATGGTTAGATGTTGTCAAGCAGTCAACCTTGTAAAGGTAGTACTGAGCGCTCAGGACTCACCTATTCTCTTACAATCTGAGTTTCCTGAGCTTTCTGATTGTAATCCTTACAATCTGAGTTTTTTTGAAACGACGCTAACTGCCGGGATAACTACTTTCTAAATCTTATAACCCGAATAACCATTGTTTTATACTTTGAAAAGGGGCAACTATACAAAGCGAAAACATATTCTTAGATAGGAATGGAGAAGAACTATTAATATCTATCGTGACAGCACATAAACATCGATCACAGATGTATGAACTCCGGATAATTAAAAATCAATGGAATTTAGTTGAGATTGAAGTATTTCTCATAAACGTTTACTAAAATATATTGCACTACAGTGAAAGAAACGATGATAGAAATGAATATCTTCTCCATAGTATACTGGGAAAGTTTTGAAGAATTCGCCACTCAACTCGAACCTTACTCAAGCACCTCACTTTGCGAAGTAGAAGCAACAATTACAGTGTTCAAAAGTCGCTACCATCCGTATTTCAATCATCAAAAAGAAATTCCAACAAGTTCTGTTGTCATTAGAGTTTAAGAACGTCGAGATGTTATTGTGTATTGTCACAAAACAAGAATTACAACCGAAATGAAAAAAGTTACAACACTGTTGAGTCGAGAATTCCAATGGTCCACAGAAGAGAATGAAGTTTGGATGAGGATTTCCACCATCGAGATCCTTTTATTATTATCTTTCGAAAGGATAAACACACTGAGAAGTAGAGGTTTGACGAAAGAAAAGAATAACGGACTTTGGGTCGCAAGTGTAGGCGAAGAAAAAGATGAAAAAAGAGAGAATAGGAAGCTTTAGAAGTGCAGGGTTCATAGAGTTTTTTTTATCTGAGCCCTGCTATGATGCTGCGGATCAAAACCCCCACTTCAATATTGTGGCAAAGTCTAGCTGGGAAAGTTTCCGATGAACCTTTGTTATTGTTACGAAAATCTACTCGAGTAGGCCACCCTCTGTATATAGATATATTTTAGGAACACTTAAGACGATCAGCTATTGTCGAAGTGCGTACGGATTTCAGTCCGAAGGCGGAAAATTCTTACCGGCTATCTAAGCAGGTTTCAATGGAGATAATGGAAGAAAAACGTTTCCCTTGTAAGGAAATAGACCGGATAATAGCAGATTGTGTAGATCTCTACAAAGACCTACATTGAAAAAAGCTCTTACTGTTGTTGCACTGTAATAGATATTGAATTCTCTCAATAACACAGAGAGCAGAGAGACTGTTAATTGGAGAATTATTCTACTTTTGCGCCGGATAAAATCATAGATAATATGTAGAGATATTGGACAATTATTCTAAATTTGCTATAGATACAATCATTGACAATAGGTCTACCATATCATATTTACAAAGTTTATTGTCTTTGATCCAATTGAAACTTTGGTGGAAATAATTTTTGAAGATTGATTGGTAACAGAAAAACTAGATTACCAGTAACAACAATTCAGTTTCGTCAGGATGCAACATTTTGTTAAAACGCATCACCGTTTATAAATGTGGTTGAGCTTTATTTGGACAAGATAAGGGAAATCCATTACTAGAAGTTGGAATTCGAGAATTTAATGAATCATTCGAATATAAACATGAATGAGTTTATCTTGGAATATTGTATCCCGGGATTATACAAGACAATTTTTCAGTTTCGGAAAAATTTTCAGCAGAATTTTAACCTGATGGAGATTGGTGACTATGAAAATAATATCTATCCAACAAAATTGCTCCACTACTGTAAGTTAATAAATACTCCAAAATAACTGTAGTTCACTAAAGTTGAATAAAATTAGATGGAAAAGAACTGTAAGTTAAAAAAAAAAGAAAACTGTAGTTGAAAATACTGAATAAATAATTTTAAAAATATTATGAAGATAACTGAACTTAAAAGAATACTCCCCATGCAAAAGTGAGCAAAGTTCCTTTTTATAAAAATCTCAATTCTGAGACTAAAAGGAGATAATTCCTTTATTTTCTGTCCTATATAGAAAGTGCTAATTCATTTCTATCAACACGATTAAGTATTTCATGATACATTCATGAATAGAGTTACATGTTAATAAACAAGTAGTTCAATGAATAATAAAATTTAGAACCTTGAACAGCAATATGCTTTTCATTAAGGTTTTCCACCATATTCATTTTCCACCATGAATAGAGTTACATGTTAATAAACAGTAGAATGAATAATAGAATTTAGGAACTTGAGCAGAAATATGCTTTTGATGAAGGTTTACACGTGTACAAATGAATAATACGCGTCTTTCCACTATCTGCAATCTTCACTGAAGCCGAGGTTGATTAGCGATATTGAAAACCTGGATTTGTCCAGGTCGGTCTCCAAGTTATTGTTACTGAGAAATGTAGGACGACGGGATCTGAATAATAAGTGCGCTCAAAATGATATTGAGGAATGAACTCACTTGTGAACGTGAGTGAGTGAGTGAGTGAGTTATTGAGTGAGTGAGTGAGTGAGGAACTATCAGATGAGAAGAAAGATGGATTGAAAGTTTGAAGAGAATATTGATCTTTCAAATGTCATGAAGACACAATGAATTTATTCCCTTTGCAAAGATAAATTTTCAACATATTGTTACATTATTCTGCTTACTAGTGCAAATTTTGACACGTACCGGTATTACTGCATAACAGATTCTCCTCATGTAAAGAATATGAGAATGAAAACACTTTACGAATTCTCCTAATTATCCTCTGTTTTTTTTTTTTGAAATTTTGGAAATAGAAATATGATCTACTTCAAATAACAAAGGTCTAATAAAAAATGTAGTTGAATTATAACATGGATTTGTTCGATCTCCCTGAAGTGATGGATTTGCCCTCAACTATCAAAGGGTATAACACACTCTCCCAAATCAGCTAATTCAGAGAAAGGAAGCGATTTTTAATGTTACATCAGAGAGAATAGTTTATTATGTTTTCATGGAGTACCAAGGATACATTATGAAACATTAGATACTTGGAAGAAAAGTGCATTAATTTTAAAATTTAAACATGGTTCTGGAAGTGATCGTAATTTAATGTTCACAGCTCACGAACCTTAGGCTACAGAAAGCCACAGAGAAGTTAAGAAGTAAAGTTCTTTACTGCTCTGTGAGGAAGCATAATTTCAAAAAACATTATTTTCTCAAGTCATATTCACCTTCATCAGAAGGTCACATAATAATTATCGAGAAAACATTTAGGGAAAAGATGTGATATTGACAATATAGTCATTAGATATGTAGATAAGATAAGAAAGATATAATATAGTTCAACTGATAGAACAACAGATGAAATGATGGAAAAGAAGAAAATCTTATTCAAATAATCGATGAAAATTACAATCTCAATTTCTTTATAAAGAGGTGCATTTTGTAAAACGTGTTGATATTTTTTCGGAAATTCTACAAGACTTGAAGATCACTGTAATAAATAATGCTCCTTGATGCAATGCAATGGATACTGGAATGTAAACCAATCTTATATGGCATATGGAGAGTCAATAACAATGGTAATAAAACCGTGAAAAAATTGTAAAATGATGCACCTATTATAAATGTAGAACATTAACGACAAGACCACAAAAATCTCATTAGGTGCACAATTTCATCTCGTCCACAAAGGACAAAGAATAGTCGAGAAAATAAATGTTGATTGGACATGGGGAGAAATAGTAAGGTCATTAGTCGAAATTAGTGAATTCAATGTCGCTTGATTACGCATTATTGTCCATCTGGTACAACGAGAGCGAGCGGATTATTCGAAAGTGATTAACATGTTTTTATGAGATTCAATCACGCCTGCACGCCACGAAACGAGTCTGTTTAGTTTCAAACCTCGAGACTAATTGAATTTCCCGCCACCGTTCTCTTTCAGGTCCGTATAGTTTGGCAACTTTTACTCGTGAGGAAACTCGTCACACAAATGCCCCCGACAGAAACCCCCCTTACCCCTCCCTCCTCTTGAAACATTCCTCGCATTTTCAAATTAACAGAGTTCAACAACAGTATTGCCTGCCAGTCTACTGAGACCACACTTGAACCTCACAAGCCTTGCTTATCAGCTGAGATTTGGACTCTAGAGAATTCCATTGTTCGTTCGCACTTCATGAGTCTCTGAAATTCAAATTAAACAATATTAAATTTATGAAGAACCGAATGTGTAGTCAATTATGTCTATAGAACTCCATTGTAATCAAGTTATGAGAATAAAATAAATTACAAGAGTTATTAAAACACTGAATTGATGAAAATGGAGCTGAATTTACAGATAAAATAATTATGTATCTAGTTATGTATCAGTATCTTCATATCTGTTTCATTAGGACTCGTAGTAGGAGATCCAAACTTTCAGAAAGAGGATAGTATCCTATCTATAGACCGAGATCCATCTCCTTTAAATATACCGTGATGCATATTACTCCATGGCAAATTAATCATATTATAAAGAAAATGTGGACATTGGATGAATATTGAAAGTGGTATAATTTTGCAAATTCTATAAAGCATAAACTAGCACTTAAGTATTATTCAGCAAAATCTATATTTCCTATATCGTAGAGTTTTCATTATTTTGGTTAATCGCTGGTAAGATAGATTTTAGGAAGACAAATGAATCAGTTGTTGACAAATGAGAAAATAAACAAAATCATGCTTGTTGGTCAAGTGCACAAACGCACCTAAATGCTTGCCTGTCTCCCTCGATTTCAAAAACATAATGACTGTATCTAACTAGGAATACACTGCAATGTAAGCTGTTATGTTTTTGAAAAAGAATACACTTGTAAGCTGCACCGATAAGGCTCTCTTAGATAGCCGCATACTGTCCTGACCAGAGAGAATAGAAGTGAAATTCTTCTTCTATACTCTCTGGTTCTGACAGAGCTGAGCAATGAGCAAAACAGCATAGAGTAACTATAGCCTACATTCCTATTCCAGTCAATCGCCATCCGCATTCCTAAAAAATCTAATATTAATTAATATAAGTTACGTATTTACGGTTGTTTATTTGATCGACCATCATCAACTATCGACAAAGTTCACATCGAACAACATCCAAGTTACTCAGACCCCTCTCGGGAAATACAAGTTGCAACAGAGAAAGTACAAGTTGCCGAATTCAATTTTGACAGGGGCCGAAGAACGATTGGACATCTCGACGAGAGGAGATATAAAGAGAACCAGAGAACTCAGTTCAAATGAACGAGAGACGTTTATAATCCTTGGAGGCCGACTTTAATGAAACTCCTCACCTTCACAGAGAGCACTTCCCAAAGTAATGTCTGTGCTTAACTTCATAACTTCAACTTCATCATTCCCTACTTCTAGAACACTTTTCACATCTTTTTTCTCACTTTCTTGCTAATTCTCTCTTACTCTCTCACACTTTCTGTCTCTCTCTCTTTCTCTCCATCCCACTACCTCCTTTCTCTCTTCCCCTCACTTTGATGTAGCACTTATTTTTAATACAGGAGCGAATTGAACTCATTTTTGTTAATTTAGCCACCCTATCCACTCATTTCATTGAGACTTAAAAGCTTTGAAAATAAAGTGTTTCTTTTTGTGATGAACAAGTTAGGAATGAGAACTCTTGATTTTGATTCTTCAAACATTTTTGCCTTTCTAAAAAGAAGGTAAAAGTAAGATATTATGTTTTTGATTGCTTGGAACCATTGTTTGACAAAGGAGATTTCATTATTTTCATAAGGCATCAATAACTTTACATGAGATGAAATGAATTGACAACAAGAATGTAGAAATCTGATGGTTATAGTAATTTGAATTATAGTTATTTTAAAACTTAAGCTTCCTCGATAGAAGTACATTGGACGGTTTCGCTCTGCATTCCTCCTTCTTCTCTTTCTTTTCTTCTTCTTCTACTTCCTCTCTCATTCATCTTTCCTCTTCCTCATACATGTCGGCATTCCACCACTTTCTTGCTAAGGTTTACTTTGTCTAATGTTCTCTCACTTCCGTTTACCGAGCTAAGAAAACACTTTCCTTACATTCCACTCTTAATCTTCTTCAAATACTTTCTCTCTGTTTTTCAAGCACATGATGTTTGTATTCGTCTAAATGCTTCTTCTAAAGGAAAGTACTAGTAATACAGCACATTACTCACTGATCTTCTAGCTTGCCTCTAATAAAATAATAATGTCTTCCTATGAATAACAATACAATAACAATGAATCCTCTTTTTGAAATGTTATATCTGGTGCAATACTTTATTATTATATTATTTTACAATCCAATTAATTTTATAATCTTCTTATTTCTAACAATATTGTAGATGAAATAGCATACACTGCCCAACTAATAGAGGGGGATCTGGAACTTGTCGAAATTCTAATAGGTCAAGAAATGAGGTGATACACAAAAACAAGACGTGAGGCAAGAAAAAAGGAGACAAAATATACATAAGTGATTGAATTGAGACAGGAACAGGTGAGAAGAAGAATGAAGAAGATGAAGAAGAAGAAGAAGAAGAAGAAGAAGAAGAAGAAGAAGGAAGAAGAAGAGGAAGAAGAGAAAAAAAATAAGAAGGAGAAGAAGAAGAGAACAAAGGAAAAGAAAAGGAGAGTGATAACGTGTGTAAGAGGATAATGATGAGAAGATTTGTAGAATGAAAGAAATGCAATTGAGTAAAAGGATTACCCAGTTCATACATTGTTGATTAGGAATTGGCATGAGAAGAAGATAATAGAGGAAAAGCAAGGAGAGTGATAACAAGTGTTAAGAGAATATGAAGAGAAGATTCGTAGAATGAAAGAAATGGAATTGAATAAATGATTGCACAGTACATTGTTGATTAGAAATTAGCTTGAACGTTGAATATCATATTCAGTCGAAAACAATATAAAGGAAATGAGAGTATTTGAGTATTTTACAGAAAAGATAGAAGAAGAAGTAGGAATAATGGAGGAAAAAGAGAAGGAATGTTGAAAGATGAGAAGAAAATATATTGAGCGAACTGTGAGCCCAGAATTCCATCGTTCATTGGAATATATCTGTTATTTGATACACAATACACGAGCGAGAGCGCGCTAAGAGGCTCAACTGCTCTCTCAAATTGAATTATTCACTAGATACACTCACTCAGCACAGCAGAACCTCTTTATTGATAGCTGCTACTTATTTACCGTGTAGCTCGTATTCCATATTTGTCGTATTCGGTAAAGGAATAATATGAAGTAGTGAGCTGAAAGATGGTATTTATTCTATGCAGTAATATAATATTCAATGCAGTATATATATAGCAAATTCTAATACTCGAGTTGATTGCACAGTGGGCGGGTTTCGTTCAGTGGAGTATTTATTTATTTCACAATTTCCAACAATCCTGGGGCATTTCACAATTTCACACAATCCTGGAGCTTGGATGAGTTGAGTTGGTTATTAAAATACTGCTCGACAATACGAATTTACAAGCTTGTGAATCCCCTCCACGTTTATATTTATTATAATATTTATTGTAAGAATTTCGAGTTCAAAGTCATCAAAGATCATTTATTATTTGATGCATCCTATTTCACAAGTTTCCCCAATATAGAACACCGAAAAATACATTTCCTAATTGAAGAAACAAAATCTTTAAAACTTGTGAATTATTATTGAGCTTAGAATTATTGAAATCACTTTGTTTCAATCCAAACAGCAGTTGAATAAATACTTACAAGTGGTTCAGGACTTGCGGATATTGTTACTAAATCATGGAATTCTACTAAAAAATACAAGTTCCAACTTAATGTTACCTATCGTTCAAATAATCTTCCACGCATAAGTTTAAGACACACGATGCAATTCTATCCTCTCCAAAAAAGAAAAAAAAAGACAAAGAAAAAACTGAACTTATCAACTATGAAACACACAAAAATCTAAAAAAGTAGATAGATTTTGGAGGAATTAGGTCTTCATGACGTCATCACACTACCTCTCCCCAAATTAATTTCAACAACTACTCATCTCAACAAACCTGGTGTGAGAGTGGAATTAGGAATTTCTTTCTCTCAAAACTTCTAAGAAATTTCAAATAGGTTTGAGGTAAGTAATTTATTAATTGAAAAGTATAATTTGCAATAGAAAAAGCGCACTCCAGTTTTTAATACAATATTAGCTTCCGTCCTACATCTTGAAACTGTCTGGGAATCATCAACCCCTCTTCACCCTTCCTGTTATTACAAGATTTCCTGGGCTTTGGATCATCCCTTATAGATTCCCACCACAATCCCCTTGTTCTATCCTCCACTCTCTCTCCTCTGACTCACTCCACCTTCCTTTATCATCCGAATCTATTACCTCTTCCATTATCCCCAAACTCTCTCCCCACTCTCTTTATCCTTCAGACTCTCTCCCCACTCTCTTTATCCTTCAGACTCTCTCCCCACTCTCTTTATCCTCCTAATCTTGCTCCCCCCTCCCATTATCACCAAACCTTCTCCCCAATCTCTTCATCCTTCATACTCCATCCCCACTCTTTTTATCCTCTGAATCTTTTCCCCTCTCATCATCTTCCAAACCCTCTTCCCCTACCCTTTACTCTCCAAACCCTCTTCCCCTACCCTTTACTCTCCAAACCCTCTTCCCCTACCCTTTACTCTCCAAACCCTCTTCCCCTACCCTTTACTCTCCAAACCCTCCCCCCACTCCTTTCATCCTCCGAATCTCTTCCCCTCTCTTCGGCCTCTAAACCCTCTCCTCCATTCATCTTCCCCCCTTTTCTCCCAAATCCTAATCATCCCCCCCATCCGCCAGCAGTCCATGTCGCAGCCGATAGCACACAATCCCTTGCCTAGCTTCCTTTGTGGCATTCACCGTTTGCCACGTCAGATAACTCAATGGGCGTCATAATTATCTCGTGGCTGTAAATCCCCTGCGTACCCCCCTCCACCAACCTCCAAATCGATGACGTCATTATTCGAAGACAGATCAAGTGTGCTGAGGGCTCAGTTAGGGATGTCTTATTGGTCGGCTCATGCCTGAGTACCCTCTGCAAACTGTAGGGTTCAGGATTAGTGTTGTGCCGATTTTACCTATTTTACCATGATGATGGTATGGATGGTATGGTATGGATTGGATTAGAATAAAGGAAATATAGATATAGAATTGATTATCATTTTTATAAGGTAACGGAGATATTGACGTTTTCTGTGATAAAATTTCTATCAAGTTCGATTATTTACTGCTGTAAATTACATAATTTCCTATTTATGACGTTCAAATAACGTTTGCTTAGATGAGGGGCTAGATGGAACTCATTTATTGAAAAAAATCATTAGGTAAAGGAATATATTTAGTTTTTTGTAATCAGATTTTTATTGATTTCTATTATTTTTATTTCTTCATTTGCTATCTAAGATGTCCAAATAAAATGTGCTTAGATTATGTGCTGGATCGAGCTCAACCGGAGCAGTGGTGAAATTAGGGTTTTATTGATACACTCACAAGTCCATGATAATATGCTTCAATATCAATTTTTCATGATGCAGTAATATGGACCCTAAACAAGTTTCCAACGATGTCAAAAAATTAACCACTGTTTCCAATTGCATTGGGTCTTATTTGTATTGCTTGTATTTTTCTGTGAAATTGTGTGTCAATGAATAAAATTAATTGAATTCATTTCTGGGTGAGTGATGAGTATGTGGAATTATTGGGAGCCTATTTAAGTAATAAATAAAGTTTAAAAAACAATGAAACATACATTGAACAATCCATTCCCTGTACTCCATTCGACTACTAAATGAAAGCAGAGATGTATTACTCAAATTTCGATGCAATTAGAATTGAAGAGCAGACCTCAAAGTTTTAGTTGAAATTGTTTCTCAGTGAAATTTCTCCTATCCCAAGTTTCCAGAATAGGTTGAAGATTTCATTCAAATTATTATCAGTGGAATTCATCCGCCCGAGAATTTACAGAGAATTGGATGCAATATTATTATAAAACTTTGGTTTCCAGGAAAAAATCATTAAAACTTTTTAATACATACTAGCTTTTCAGTTTCTACAAAATAATAATTGAATTGCACGAAAGTGAGAGAAAATAACGCTGTTGGCGAGAGATAATGAAAAAGGATTAAATTGATAATGTCGAAAGGTACTACAATGAAACCAAGCTGCTAAAATAATAAATGTGTCTGAGTCTGCAGTGGAAGACAAAGGAAAATTGAATCTATACAATAGGGGATTTCAGTGTAAAACCGACGTACACAGAAAAATATCGCAAGGTAAATGAAAATTGAATAAAAAAACACAAACGGATAAAGAGGAGGAAAAGAGGGCAAAACGTTTAAAAAACTAGCATGGAACCAAATGTGCTGTCACGGCTATGCCACAGACGGTTGTTCGTTTTTGTTTCAAAACAAGCCGGGAGGAAGTGGGGTCACACTTTTGGCGATTACAAAAAAAAGGATTTGGAAGTGAGAAAGAGGAAATAATGAAAAGGGAGGGAAAGGATAGAGTTGGTACAGGAGTCTCGAAATCGACCCCGAAAGGGCCGAAGTTCACTAGAATGGTAGTCCCCTCCCAAAAAAACCAAAAAGATAGTTTCACTTTTTATCGTTGGTGGAGGATTTTTAGAGTGAAAAGCGACACGTATAGTCGAAGGGAATTCGGACACAGGTGTTCCCAAAGCACGCAGGAGAGTGAGAGAGACGGAAAAATGTAGAAGGGAACAGGAGGGACAGAGAGGTGCAACAAAACAGATTAGCCAGATCTTGGACCGGAAACCGCCAGGTGGCTTTCATTCCCACTGAGGGATTTGCTTTCCCTCAATTCCGTTACTCACAAACGGATCGATTGGAAGTTATCTAGTTCATTTTGAGAATTAGTTCGCATCCAGTCAGCCTTATGAAATATATATTTTTTGAAAAGAGAATTTGACGATATGTTTGAAAATGAGAAAGTCAGAGAACACTTCTTCAAAGATTGATTTGTAAATTCAGTGTACAATAAATCAAATCTTGTCAATAAGTTCACTGATCAAATTACCACTGATTCATTATCAATTTAAATTTTCTTACTTATGATTATGATTATGTATACTTATTATTCCTCTGCTTCGGAAAGTTCTCTGTATTGTTTGTTGAAGTGAAACACAAGCCAGAACGGTAATTTTTACTTCGTCTATGTTTCCTCTTCTTTCTTTCTTACTTCATTAATTTCTTTCAAACATTCCAATATCTTTTCTCGATTTCTCATCAAATCAAACCAAATTTTACATCAAATTCCATTCAACCACTTCTTTAGATCACTGCTTCTCCTCGCCTTCCCCGTAGTTCCTCATTCCCTTTTCCTTTAGGCCTATCCTTTTTTTCTCTTGAATTTCTTCCTCCTACTCTTCGTTCGCTTTCTTTTAAATTGTAGGAATCCTCAGCTTCCCAGTACTTCCTAATTCCCTTTTCCATTCTTTCTCTTCTATCCTCCTATTTGTTCCTCCTACTCCTCATACCACTTCCTCACAACCTCACTCCTTACTCCCTATTATTACTCCTTATTCCCTATTCCTTCTTCCTTCCTTTTATCCCCAATTTCTCCCTCTAACTCTCCTCTGCCACAAACTCCTCTATTATTTTCTTCATTCCCTCTCCTACTCATTTACCGCACTATTTCCCCTTTCACATGAGCTAGTTCCTCAGCTTCATAGAAGTTCCGTATTTCTTCTTTCTTCTTCCTATCATTCAACTCCTAATTTTTTCCTATCACTCTTTTCTTCCACCATCTCTCCACTATTTTCTTCATTCCCTCTCCTAATTTTTTATCATACTATTTCCCCTTTCACTTGAGCTATTTCCTCAGCTTCATAGAAGTTCCGTATTACTTATTTCTTCTTTCTATCATTCGTATCCTAATTTCTTCCTCTTACTCTTCTCTTCCACCAGCTCCTCCTCAGTTATCTTCCTTTCCTTTCCAACTTCTTCACCGTACTACCCCCAATTCCTCTCTCTTACTCATCTCTTCCACCAGCTCATTCTTACTTTTCTTCATCCTCTCTCCTAATCTCCTTTATCTTCACGTGCTATTTCTCGTTTCACTTAAGCTATTTCCCCAGCATTGAACATTACAGCAGACGGCAGTCGGACCCAATTTCAGTGACAGAACAGAGGCACGCAATTCGAGTATTGGACCATTTTCTGTTTTGAATTTGAATGAGAGAAAGAGCTGCACCAGACTACAACGACCAGGGTGCGTAATTAAATATTGACAGTGGCGGGTAATAATACTAGGACGAGGGGTGGAATTTATTAACCTTGTTATTGTTCTAATAATACCCGGCCCTAGAGGGTGGGCGTTCGCTCTTAACCACCCTGTATATAATGATAACAGATGCTAGCAGCAGACTGGCCAATCACATACCACGTAGCAGCATCCATGGAATTGTTATGTTTGAGCGCATAGTGCTAGATAAAGGTGTGCAGGGATATAACGATGATGGCGTATAGGGTGCTGAATAAATATTACGGTCGTGGCTAACCATGATCTTATTGCTCTACTAGATTGTTTGGTTCCGTTGTGCTAGATTGGAACATAATCAGCCGTGCCAATCTATACCAATGGTCAGAGGCAACAAGAGGTTACCAAAGAGTTATGACTGTGGATCTCGATAAAGCGAGATATGGCAGTAATTAACTAGTTGTGGCAATATGTTGATTTGGAGTCCCTCTTGTACTGACAGTGAACTAAAATAAAGAGATGATTGAGATGCATAGTATTGGTTATTTATTACTAGCTGGAAACATTAACAGTTGTAGAAGGAAATATGAATCATTTGATTCAAATTATATACAATAATTTAAATACTCTGAAGTGATTCCCATTTTTTCCATTAGTATTTGTTGTACTGATGATTCTAATCTCTATGGGTTATAACAATCTCTATCTTTGCTGTTTACTTTGCTTTGTAAACAGAGCATAATATGTCAGTTGATGATAGAAAACTACAGGGGAATTATAATATGGAAGATATTACAGGGGAAGATATGTCTATTATCAGACTACTTATTTATAATCCACGAATCGAACTCACTGATCAATATGAGCTCAATATTAAATCAATGTAGCTCAATATTAGATCTATATTAAATCCCTAATGATCATATTGTCTCGCTAGAAGAATAAGAAAAAACGATTAAGGATACTAAGAATGGCATAGAGATGATAAAGGGATTTAATAGATTAAGTTGAAGAAAAATAAAAATGACGAAGAAAATAAGAGAGAAATAAAAACAAAAAGAAGAAGATAAGGAGAGGAAGGTGTAGGAGGAGGAGAAGGGAGAGGAGGAGGAGTAGGAGTGATAGTGGAGACAAAGAAATAAAGGAAGGAATTGGTTAGAGGAAAGAGGAAATCTAAAGAAAAACAATCCTAATAGGTGGACGGGAAAAGAAGAGGAGGAAAAGAGAAGGCGGATAGAAGGGGGAGAAGAAAAAGGAGAAGAAGAGTTTAGGGAGAGGATTACTAGAGAAACATGGAAGGGAAGAGTGGAGGAAAGGATAGCGCAATAAAGTGTTACGAGCAGCTTAAGGAACTTGAGTAAATGCCGGCAATATTCGTTGGATATCCGGTGCCTTTCATCAATCGTCCGTTTAGTTTGACTTGGGATTCTCTCATTCCTACCCGGCAAAAGTCAGCTTCACCTCCTCGTTGAAGCTAGTAGGCTTTCATTTGCAATTTGTAACACACGGATAAATAATGAACACACCATTCCAATTGAAATTGATGAGGTTTCTAGGACGTGAGGAGGTTTGTTCCAGAAATAAACCAGTGGAAGTTGAAATGATAGAGAATCATGGATTAGTGACTAATCCTAGTTCGAAGGTCACCCAATTATTGAAGCAACTTATTATGAAAAAAATTATGTAAATATGTAATATTAGCTATTTTAATTATGGTATTGTATGAGGTCAAGTTACTGAATATTGATTTATAATATTCACATACTAGGACATCCCTTGCTCGCACAAATGAGCATTCATAGAATATTTTCCAAATGTTGCTTCTCCAAAATACTGGATGACGCAATCGTTCTTGATTCTCCTTCTTTTTATTTATTTAGCAATGGATTTTTACTTTTTCTTCTCTCTCCCTCTCTCCTTCTTTTTCTTGTTCTTTCTTGTCTTCTTCTTCTTTTTCTTCTATTTCTTCTTCTCCTCCTCCTCCTGCTTCTCACTCTCCTTCTTCGACCTTGGTGACTGTTAACATGTCAGAACTTGAATGACATCTACTCAATTAGAACTTTCAAATCACAAATAACATTCAGTTTTGGAACTTACTAATGATAATGAATGAGAAATAACAACGTGAAAGTACAATAGAATATTACTACATATCGCCCACGAAATGAAACGGATGTTCTATTTCTATTCATAAACACAAAATGATACTCATCATCAAGAATATAAATCTATCTCGTAATATAGAATAGCTTCAAAATTTTACAGGCAATATACCTATACGTTAGACAGTTGGAGGATTAGAATGATGATACACTACTGTATATAACAATATAGAGTAAACGAATGTAGCGTATCCACTATATAAAGATATAGAGAATATGTATATAGTGTAAATAAGTATACGTTCTCTATATACATATAAAGAATATGTAGGCTATATAGTGTGAATAAGTACACGTTATATACATATTAGGCGGTAAACGTTAGACAACACTTCCTTCCACCGAGGTTTCAAATCAAAATGAAAAATTACCACGCCGACCGCAAGTTTTGACTGTTACTTAATTTCAGAGCAACGAGGGTATCATCTGTTTAGACGACGGATGCCGGATTTAACCTCAGATATGTAGTCGGAAGGACTAACCTTCACTCACAACAGAGATCTGGCTCATTAATATCCGGAGGGATCAGCGTCTCACCCCCCTCCTCAACCCTGTTAATCAAACTCCAGGCCAGGCTTATACCACCTGTACTCCTGCTTGATACCCCTCCAACCCCCTAAACCCCTAACCACCACTACTTTCATCGTTTATCAGATAAATGACTAAATTTACAGGTGCCAGCAAACAAAAGAGCTCGAAATTAGTGTGTTTTTCATCATCAATGTAGGTATTGTTTGTGCTTTCATCATCAATATGGATATTGTTTGACTTTTTCATCAATTAAGTTGGTATTACACTCGTATTACCATCATTATTATTCATTTATTCACCCATTTTGATTTTTACAATAATGTAATTAAGGAAACCGGCGTTCTTCACAACATAACAGCTCAAAGTTAAAATTTAAAATTGATTCAGGAATATTTTATGTTGATAGTAATGTCAACATTTTTAAAAACAAAAATTGCAAGTAAAATATAGAATAGAAGTGAATTTATATCATATTCAGGTATTTTTTGAAGATATTCTAATTTCTCTATGTTTCAAGGGTTTTCACAAGTTTTACATTCCTGACTATTTCAGCAGACCCTGGTACTATAATCAGCTTATCAAAAGTACTAGAAATTTGAAAAAAAAAATACATGTAATAGCAAAAATGCTAATAGTTCACGCTAAGGATGATACTGAAGTATTGAAACCAAATAGTATTAATAAAATTGTATTTTACTTATTTTCTTCGATTGGTACACCTGAATAGTGCCCGGATTTTTAGTTGTTCAATAAATAGTTTATCGATTCAATCGCGCTATTGATTCAATAAACATGAGAATTGAGTTTTTTAGGTCTAGTAAAAAACTAAACTTGTTGAAATTGAAAGTTAAATAGTTGAAATTACATGTTGTCAATACTCTGTTTAATGAAAGATGATTTTAAACTAATCACGAGAATTAAGAAATAGTTATACTTATACTGTAAAGAATTTCTGATCTCTTCCGAATTTATCTAAATGAAACTTTAGATGGAAAAAGCGTACTGTAAGAAAAAATAACAAAAAAGCTTGAACCATCGCAGACTAGTAGTACTGGAAATAATAAAATTGTAGCCAATAAAGACCAAATTGCTAGTAGGGGATGTGATCTGGTTAAAGACGCTCACCCTCTTGTGCACTAGAATTTCTTAAAGAATGTTCTGGAATTTCTGGAATCCAAGTAGTATACGAAGAATGAAGAGACATCTTCAAAACTATATTTTGTAGCGGAAAACAACTCTATAGAAGAATGAAGGACTTTAATGGCGCATTCCTTAGTATTCTCTAGTACCAGAAAAATATAGTAATAATACTAAAAATATAGTAATATTTCTAGTATAGAAATAAAAATATTACTATATTTTTATAGTAATGAAAAGAGCTCGAGAGAAAAGCTCTAGAATGAGAAAAGAGGCTGGTGAACTAACTAAAATTTTCTGTAGAATCTGTAGCATAATTATACCATTAACTATAATACAGTAAGCAAACTAGGTTGTGAATAGTTATTTTATAACCAGAATCACAGCGAACTCAAGTGTTGGTTTGATTGATGGGATCTGATGGGTTTGATTGATGTGATTGATGGTATCAATAAGGCTCTTCATGGAGTATTCTGTGAGCTTTTGTATGTCAATAAATGAATGAATAAATAAATAAATCTATGCTTGAAGGTTTCCTGAATATTATCTTATCACTTTCAACACAATTCTTTGAAAAATTTGATTGTAGTATTGAAAAATTCGATTATATTGAAAAAAGAATTGTTCTGAGTTGTTTTTGACCTTATAATAAAAATAGATTCTGTCTGTAAATACTGCCTAATACAGTATCACTAGTTTCTCTTCCACTTTAGTAGAAGGGAAAGTATGTAACTGGACCGTAAGCAGTGTTTCTCAGCCCATGCTCACATTAACTTTGACGTTTCCGATTGCCATGTAAACCATGCTTTAAAGGAATAAAAAAATTATTATTTTTATTTAATTTTAATTTCGAAATTCCAAGTAAACTGGATGAATGGTACCAGAGAGATATTCGTTTGGTTAGTCTATGGATAATAGTGAATGAAAATTGCTTGGATATGGGAAAAGAAAACGTTATAGAGAAACTTTAAAATAATAGGTTTTGCCAGCCAACACTTCCCAACATTATCATTTTTTCTCCTGGCAAAGTAATAAAACCAGTCAACCTACATCAAAATCAGGCTGAGGTTTTGTGAAAATTCGATTAGTCCACGGCATAGCGGCTTCCTCCAGATAGGCTCCTGTGGCTTTGTTTCGAGCTGACTAGAATCGAAGCTAACCTCAATCGTTACACGAACAATACCGTCAATTTTTAGCCCAAAATTCCAAAATTCCTCAACCGATTATCAACACGATGAAATTTTTATGCGTTCAATGGTTACCAGTGATGGGGGGAGGGGGACACGTGACGCTTTTATTGCCCGCAAAAACTCGTTTAATTAATAACACACTTGGCAGAATGGCCAGCGGTGCTCCAGTGTTTTTTTTTCAATGTTTTGTTCCCATGGTGTCATAGCCTTCTCTCCCAAATCCCGCTAACGATAGCCTAATTCTAAATTTCAAAAAAAAAAAAAACAGACAAGGTGTCTCTATGTGTAGAAAAAACAATGATTGTTAAAATAAATCTGATTAAATGGCTTCATGTGGTCCCGAACAAATAACGATAACATTGTAGAGTGTTTTTAATCACAATTACATACATCACGTACTTACAGTTGTGGAAATCGTTAGAGCAGTTTGGAAACTCACCTGTAAAAAAACAAAATTATAGAAGTTAGTTTTTCCACCAAAATGTGTAGAATATTCATATATTCATTTCAACCAAAAATCCTTTCAATTTTCTCTCATTTATTCATTAACTCAACGACAAGTCAGTAAAATAAATAGAATGGGTGAATGAAATTTTCTACTTTTAATAACGGATTAAAATTATCATTGAAAGTGTGAATATAAATCCATTCAATATACTCCACTTAAAGAAAGAGATCGGTACACAGATGGAAGTCAGAATAAGGGAACAGCAGGATATTATATTTTAAATTTATATATCAACATGTATAATAAACGACAGAAAAAAATCAAGAGGCAGAAAAAAATTAAACAGGAATAAAAAAATCCATGATAGCGGTTAGAGCTATCTAATCACACGATAGCAGCTACATTAGTCACCTATAGATATAGGAACTAAATTTTTTAAATTAGGTCGTATTCAGTGGACTAACTTATCTAACTTATCTTTCATGAAAATTGAGAAGTCCTATGAAACAGGAACAGCTGACTATAAAATACGTTACTTATTACATGGAAGACCATTAGTTCCTGTCTAATGTGTAGGTATCTTATAGTCAGCCGTTCAGTGTTAATGTTTTACCATAAAGAAAGCATATTCTAACTAACCTACCGTATAACCATATACACCATATACTAACCTTGAACGCAAGTGCTATATATTCTTGTGTATGCCTTCTCTATACTTTTACAGAACTAGTGATTTCTTATGGAATCGGTCCAAGAAGTGAAGAAAATCAGGCTTCAATTGTATTACTTGAGCTACATTTAATTCAAATTCATTTTATTCCGCCATAAAAAACAAAATCATAAAAAAAGTAAAACAAATAAATAATAAATCAATCTAAAATAATGAAAAAAAACTAAAAATAAATAATACAAAAATATATTTTTAAGTATTTATGCCATCAACAGCAAAAATAAATTATTTACAGAGAGCAGCACAACAGAATCAAAATTTGCAAGTAACAACTTTTGAATAACTGCATACCAACCTCTTCGCTGGAGGTGGCAGAAGGAGGAGTCGCCGTCGAGGTCGAGGATGCCGTCGATGTGGAGGCGCTGTTTGAGGACGAGATCGACCCCGTGGAAGGGGACGAGGGAGGTCCGGTGGGATGGTCCTCGTCATCGCAATCCTCAAGAGGATAGGAGATCCGCGGCTGCTGACTGATAATCACCGACTCCTGGTGACGGTGGAAGAGCGCAAAGGGCAGGGGAGCGGTGATCGCCGGTAGTCGAGGATGCTCGTCGTCGAGGAGGCGGCTGCGATAGACGCAGGCCAACATGCCGGCGTGACGTCACTCGCACAAATGTCTACCGCGCATACCGTCTGCGCACCCCCCACCACTACACTGCGTAAGTCACGTGATCCATGCCGGGCCAATCAGCGATTCTCTCCATTGGTGGTGGGCTGTTTGCAACTTCATTCACACCAATAAGATCGTTTGATTGCAAACCTTGTGCATTTGTATTTTTAACTGTGTTATCTGAGGTGCCGAAACATGTACATGTGTCACTTCAAAAATATTGTCTCTTTAAAGAGGAAAAACTCAATACTTTTATACAGAACCATAAACTTCATGATTCATGATTCACACGTCTATGAATCAATAAGTCAGTCAATCAATAATAGATGTGAATTCAGAATTGATATGATTGTGATAAAATTATTTTGATAAATTATCATTTACAATTCAGGAACGTAGCTTGTGTGGATCAGTCTGTAGCAGTTCATTTTTGCACAAGGACTCCCTAAGAAATTCAGGTTCTTACAAATGAGTTCTAACAAGATAGATACATTGTTGAAAAATTAATCCAGTTCTGATCCAATGAAATCATTGATGATTGTTCCTATTACATAAAACCGCATGAATATCATTCTGCTTAGAAAAAAAAGATAATAGACAGATTTTTAAATGTTTTTCTCATAATAGAATAAATTATGTATAATATCTTCTCTTAGCGTTGTTTTAGAGCATTGATTTTTTTTCTTCTTTGTCTACCTGGGAACACTCAAGTTTATAACTATTGATATTCTTTGTTTTTCCCAAATTATATTTCGAAAACACTCAAGTTTATAATATTATTGATATTCTTACGTTTTTCCCCAAATTATATTTCGATGCTATTCAATGAGACCAATGCCTAACAACATCTCTATGAAAAGTTACAACAAATAATAACAATTTGAATAGTCCTTCCATTGAAAAACTTCTAGAGCAGTTTCAAAACAAACACATTTCCTTGTTAAAAACTCTATTTAAGAGCAGAATAATTATAGAGCAAGAATTATTCTTGAAGGTTCAAATGCCCAGATAATAATTGGGAACTGTGAAGGCCAACAGTCCATGATGAATGGCTTCAACACAAAAGGCGAATCTTATTGGAAGAACGGTTGAAAATGAGAGAGAGTTAATAAGATCAAGTTAAGATAGATGAAGTGAGAAAATTGCCGGTGCCGATCATTGAGCTCACTCTTTCCACTGTTGCCTTTGTTAGCCGAACTTGCGGTAGATTAAGTGGGCAAAATACACACAGCATCCCTCATCCCCGAGCCCAGCTTTTCCAATAAATAATTGACCTGAAATGCTTCCCAGCACGCCAGCCCACCAAGAAAACCTGTCAGCGGCACCAAGAGCCGTGAATAAACCAACTTTTCCTCAACTCATTGAACAGCGATTGAAAATCTATCCTCTCAGCAACTTCGGCTCGCTATAACTCGCTCCGCCCCTATTTCCCCACAATAAACAGTCGAACTTATCGAGTGAGCATGAGTTGCAGCGATCTACTTGGCATTATACCAGGCAGGAAATTAATACTGGCTATGCCATTGATATAGGAAAAGTTGGACAGAATTGCAATATGGAACTCGCACGAGGACCAGAAATAAATAAATTGATGAAATCGTCATGGGTTGTTGGTTAATGAGGGAAGATCCAGGTTGGTTATATGCATACCGATCAAAATAAATCTAGGAAATTAATATTGGCTATGCCATTGATATGAAAACGGACAGAATTGCATCAAACTCGCGTGGCGAATAAAATTAATAAATGAGTGAAACTGTCAAAGGATGTTGGTTATTGAGTGGAGGGTCTACATTAATTTGTCGTATGCATAATGATAGAAATAAGTAAATCGATAGAGAATAAATCGATAAAGGATCTTGATTAGTTCCTGTAATCTTATGATCCTTAATTTCTTTTCAAATTTAAATTGAAATATATTGCTCATGAACAATGTACAATATAAATTTTCACTTAACAGAAGAGAAATTATTGACAACATTACAATAAAATAATCAAAATAAATAATATTGAAGAATACAAATAAACAATTGATGTTCTCTGTTTGATTTAGTTGTTCATAGAGGGGTTTTTTTATTAGTGAGGGAAAAAGGTAGAAAATCCAGCATACTTGAAGGGTGAGGAGAATAAAGATGCAATAGGAAAATTATTCTCGTAGTAATGATTACAAGTAACAGAAAAATCTACACTTCAATTGAAGAAAGTTTTGCCAGGAATCTTTGTTTGAGGAGGAATAATGGGAAAAATTTTGAGAACTAGAATATTTCAGATGAACAAGAGTGAGGAGAAATAGGAACAAGGAGGAGGAGAAGGGAAAGGAGAAGAAGAAGATTAAGAAGTGAAACAAAAAGAAAAAAAGAAGAAAGAGTAGGAAGAAGAAGAAGAAGGAGAAGAGAACTTCTAAAAGCTCAAATATAAAAGCTATGAGATGAGTATGAATATGAGAAGAGAGTGTGAATAAATACAACAGAGGAAACTACTTTTGTTTGAGACGAAAATTCAGAGAAAATGGAATAAAATGATGGTAAGAAAGATAATAAGGATATTGTACGATGTGGTGATTAAGATTAATGACTAGAGATCCAATTAATTGGAGATTAAAGAAGGGCTGAAAAGAGATTTAGGATGAGAAGCAACGCAACCTAATGTGAGAGGAAACAGGATTACCCTTTGCTTCCTCCTCAATTCTCTCTACCAACGGCGGAAAATCAAGCTAAGAAAGAATAAACTAGGAACAGAAGATAAACGACAGCGTAAATTTAAAACAAAGAGAATACATGAACAGGGCTTTCTTCTGGAAAGGCGGCAATGTAGCAGAGCTCTAATGTAATACGCTATTTTGCTTCTGTAGAGTTGCAATATTTGCCCAAGCCAACTTCCAGTTTAGGATACTAAATCTCAACGAAATCTAATTAAGGCGAATGTGAATGGATCTTATACTGTAGCAACAGTGAAATCTTCAGTAACTAAAATAACCCTTGTTACAAGTTTGTTATCAGACTCCCTACTTGCCATCAGATAACTGCGACAATACACCACTCCAATGCGTATTCTTAATGATTAGAAAACTTTCGAGAACGAAATAAGTTTTTTCACGATTTTCAACGCAATTTGATATGAAATTCTCTTTTCAAGTATTTTTTTTTTCAAATAATATCACCCGGAAAATTTTAGTAGTGGTGAAGAGTTAAAAAGGTTTCAAATTGAATTAAGGTAATTAGTATTCAATAGTAAGAGTTCTTTCTGTAATCTTGAGAAGTGTAATAAAAAAGAAATCATCAATCAAATTTTTTTATCTTATTATCACTTATAGGAGGGACTTTTCTGAAAAATCTTATCTGATATCACAAATCATAAGTTCTCAAATTG
The DNA here is from genome assembly GCA_017141395.1 of Laodelphax striatellus. Taxonomy (NCBI): domain Eukaryota; kingdom Metazoa; phylum Arthropoda; class Insecta; order Hemiptera; family Delphacidae; genus Laodelphax; species Laodelphax striatellus. Next base: position 17,304,913 of record CM029540.1, on the reverse strand, counting down.
AAAATTTTGAATTTCAAATCCTAGATGACAATCCTAAAATATATATCATCCATCGTTATGACTGTTATGAGATTTATGGGTAAATTATCGGTAAATGAAAATTTCACAATGTGACTTTTGTTTTGTGAGGTCGATGCCCACATTAGCTCTAGGCTTGTGCGTGCGTAATGAGGGTGATGAGAGATGACGACTGTTTTTAGGCAGTCGGGACCGACGGCTTTTCGTCTCCTCCGAAAGACGGGAGTGGCCGTTTTTGTCAAAATCCGTTCCGGCAACTGTATTCGATCTTGGAACCTTTGGATTATCAAACAGGAGCTTATCGCCCTCGGCTACGGACCACTCATTAACCAGACAAATTTTGTAACTTCACTATGATAATAAGTGCTACACATAAATAGACGAAACTGATTGATTCAAGTTCCTTAAAATAAGTATACGGCTTTATGTCTTCTTCTTCTTCTGACGACCACGGTATAGGCATGACTGCCTGTTCCGGTCTTTCAGATAGCACAGTTTAGTAGCTCTGTTCAAATATTCTGTGACCATCTTTTTCTAGGCCGTCCAACATCTCTCTTTCCTGTTGGTGCATATTGTAGAGCTTGGACACGAATTCTACTGCATGGCATTCTTCTGAGATGTTCTTTCCATCTGCCTCTATATTTTGCTATCATCCCGTTTAATGAGTCCACCTTTAGTTCAGATCGAATATCTTCATTCCGCAAGAGATCCAGTCTGGTACATCCTTTGACACTCCTAAGAAAGCGCATCTCTGCCGCTTGGATTCTACTAGCGTCTTTCTTACCAAGAACCCATGATTCACTTCCATATGTCAATACTGGGATAGCCATGGTCTTGTAGAATTTCAGTTTTGTGCCTCTCCTCACTTTGTTTTTCAGGCTCCTATGAATTGTTCCACAAATAGACTGGAATTTACTAATTTTCTTGGAAATATCCAAGTCTTTTTCATAGGTAAGTGTACAGCCCAAGTAGGTAAAAGCAGAAACTTGTTCCAAGTTTCTTGGAACAAGTTTCAAGTAGAAAGTAGAATTTCAAAAGTAGAACCGCCTACAACAATCTTCGTTCGAACCGGCAATTTCCCTTTAAAAGCCATAACTTTCGTTTTTGCAGCTGAAATTCGTAAATCATAATTCTCACATATTTTAGCGAGCTGGAATATGGAGCATACGGCTTTATGTAAGAACTTAATTTCATTGACTAAAATCAGAAGTTGTCAAGAATAAACTAATTACTGAATTAAGAAATGCCTACTCTTGCAGATTTGCTACCTTAAATCACTATTGTCCACTTTTTGCCTTACATTGGCTGTGTGGAGAAGGTTCACGAATGCCTATCTGTTTACTGCAATGCGGCGCAAGACCAGGAGATAATCCAACCCTTTCATTGCGTTAAAAATTCAAAGTAAGTTGTATGCGACGTGATTCCTGCCTGCATACACAACTTTTCCCACGGCTTCAAGTTTCAACTGTCAGCCAACTCCACCCTGGAGAAAACTACTCTCAGTCTAGAAAACGTTTTGCTTCAAAACTGCCATTTTGCCTTGATTTGAGGATTATTTTCCCTTCAGGTTATTCTACCGTCAAACAATTGTAAAGTAACCGGGTTATAAAATATGAATTGGAATAAACTTCGGTTCCCAATCGAATCGTGTCACTGAATTTCAACCAATGATCTATCTAAACACGTTAATAATATTTGGGGTAAATTTATTACCCCACTTACATATTTTAGAATACATACAATATATATTTCAATTATATATTGCACCATAATTATACATTTATATTTGCTGAAAATGTACAAAATCTTTCTTACAATTTTTTGTTTATGTGTGAAATCAATAAAGTGCAGTTATTTATTAAATTTGATCAATTATTAAACGCGTGAATATAGATTGTTGTTAATCAGTATTGAACGTTGTTAATATTAGAGAATTACCGTAATACATTATCCATAAGGTTTACAAAAGCATGAGATTTCATGGGACTTTCAGTGGATCTATTATTTTGATTGTTTGATTGATTCACTTGAACCTTCGAGAATTTTACATTTTAAAACCCCTCTGTCAACAATGTCTCGGACATGGACCACTCCCGTACATCCACGCTCAAGCCTAGGGTTCAAGTGGACATCTCCCATAAAAAAATAAGAAAAAGCAGGTTGGTTAATGAATTGGAACTAGGTTTCTCGTTAAAAAAACTAGAGTGAATAGGAGTTCGTTGCGAACTTCATCAGAGGAATTAATAAGTTCAAAGCAATTTTAGTTTGTCGTCACCTTGTTGTAAGCAAATTTTGTATCGCACGTTAATTGCTAAATCAAAACCCAGCTTGGAAACTTTGAAGTGGCGAACTAATTTCAACTCCAAGTTCGTCACCTACATTGGAGCGTTGTAAGATACTTCATAGAATTTCATTTTCCACTGCAGCTACACGCCAAAAATCAAAACTTCAACTGAAATATTTCGGAATGCGCCAGCGGAAAAGCTCTCGAGGGCTGGAAACTGAAAAAGTTTTCCGCTGTTTCGAGCGACAGAGAAGACGGACGAGCGCTCACTGTTTTCCACTACTTAAGCGGCGATTAAGCTTCTAATTTTCCAACTTCTCGACCCCGGGAAATGCTCTCAGCTACCCTCCCTCCCTCCTCACCCTCTCTAAGGCGTTTTTTCCGACGAATCAGGTTTCACCTTTCAAACCAACAACCCCCCCCCCCGTCATCATTATTCTTGAGCACTCCGAAATTTATAGCTTCGATACGCAGTGTTCTTTCAATTCTGAACGTAAACAATTTTTAATCCTTTCTTTGCATCCTTTCCTTCAGATTTTTCCTTACTCGTGCAATTTTTCAGCCCTGGAGGCCAAATGAGGTTAGAGGGTTTATTGATAAAGCTTGGTTCGATAATAAGCAATGCAATTTTTAGTCCAATTTTGTGTAAAACCCTAATTCTAAACAACAAAAAATAAGATATGTAAATGAATTGATCATTATTTCTAATGAGGAAAAACATCTTGTGATAGAGATCACAAACATCTTTTGTTAGATCAGGACTATTAATAGTGGTCAAATACCCACTTGACAATTAATTCTTTACTAAAAATGATAATGTATTGAGCATCTATAAGTGATCGAGTAATGAAAATAGTACTGTTTATCTTAATATATAAATTGAACTCTTCATCACATTGCAAATTTTAAAATTCATCTTCAATAAACTAGCGAAATCTCTGTCCAGATTACTTGAGCAAGGGGTATTTCACAACTTTCATTTCATTAAATAAAAATTCCTTCAAATTTGCATAATTATGTACAAGGAAAATATGAAAAAACCACTAGAAAAGTTGATCTGAGAAATGAAAACATGAAGACGAGGTATCAGAATTTCCAGGCAAGTATCATAACACATTTGAAAGCGATTAAGAGTTTACTGCTGACTTTTATTGAGTAATATTGTCACACAAGTGTTTCAGTGTACACCTAACAAGCATTTTCCAAAAAAATACAGTTCAAATTGTAATCGTGGACATGTTCCGTATAAAACTAAATATAACTAAGAACATCACCGATAAATGACATTGAAACAGAAGAGAAAATAGCTTCCTTTTGTCTCCAATGTTCTGTACCACAAATTCAATTCTCTACAATACGGCTCGCCTCTGAAACAAGCCATAGATAACAGAAAAATAGAAGGCACATCCCTTGTTTGTGGGTGACGTTCTTTTCCGGATGTGATATCATTTCTCAGTGCCACAAATTCACACGACAAACTTCCGAATAACATCCATCGACGTCAATTATACTGTTGCTTGTTATTCTTCTTCATATTTGCAAACATTTTTCAGAAACTTTGTTCGTGCACTTTTCTCTCCGCCTGCAAAAAAACTTTACAAAATATCCCGAGCGAGAGAAAACTCTTTGTGTTTTATTATTAGATTTGTTGATCCAAGGGAAAGCAATCAAGCATTTTCGAAAGTTATTCGGATAATCGTAGTCAGACATTATTTTTAAGGGCAACGCAATCAGTGAATAGTTTCCACTACTTTGAAAAGTTGAATTATATTTCGACAATTGTGTAGCTTTCCTCGATTGCAAGTATTGTACGGGTGAAGTGGAATAATAGTCCTCCCCTCAAGTTATTCAGTGAAATACAAACGCGGGTTCCCTATTACTTGTATGAACTACTTTACGTTCTACTACTTTTAATAAAATTATTCTAGTACTTTGGCAATGGAAAATTTCCAAAATTCATTTAGGCTATAAAGAACTTGAAAATAAAATCTGTTGAGGGAACGATTGTAGAATAAACAAAAACCTTTGATAGTTTCTTAGTACCAACCCTGATGTATGTGAATAGGACTAATGGACAATTCCATAGGACTAATGATTTCATTCAGTTATTTAGTCAATAATGGACTATCAGTCAATTAACATTCGATTTTGATACACTTTGATCTATCAAAGTGCTCTATTCTTTTTGAACTGACACTTTATTAGGTGAGTTCTATTATTTCGAAACGGTTCAAACTAAACGAAGTGCATTTGGGAATTGTTTGCCGGAGTTATTGTTTCATTAGGAATGTGAATAGCCGGAGAACCAGCTTGCATAATAAGGCTAGGCGTACACCGGCTAGTCAAGACAAGACAAGACGAGATTAGTCACGTTTAGTCACAGTACTTCACATAGTTGCTTATGAAGCAACACACACCGATTAGTCATTGCATCAGTGTGTGCTGCTTCATAAGCAACTATGTGAATTACCGTGACTAATCTTGTCTTGTCTTGACTAACCGGTGTACGCCTAGCCTAAGAGCTCAGTTTACAGCTGTCACCTGATCAAACCCTATTCCAACAAAAAAATCACACGCAACAGAACATACTGTAGTCACTGAGACATTTACAACTCCCTACAAAACTTATAATAATGACAACTTGCTTTTTTATTAGAACTTACTGCAATAAAAACTAGTATAAACACAACAAACACTATGAAACTCTCTTCCATATTCTGTTAAATAAACTCACTACAATAAAAACTAGTGGGAACAGCACAACTTTCTTCCATAGCACTGGAACTGAAACTTCAGGTGAGTGCAATAGTTTCGAAACGGTTCAAACTCAACCAAATGCATTTAGAAATTGTGTGCCAGAGTTTCTGTTTTATTGGGGATGTGAATAGCGGGAAAACAAACTCGGACTGACTGTTTATACATAAATATATATGTGTTTATTGTTGTGTGTATATAGATACAGCGTATATATAGTTATATGTGATGTGATTGAGAGAAATGCAGCGGCTGGTAAGTGCGACTCATAAAATCTGTCGGTAGATGGTGATAAATCCCGCGGTGACTCTTCAACGGGGAAAACGGTACTTGGCAGCATTTTTCCACACACACGATCATCGCTTTTCCTTCATTCCACGAATTTTCCTTTTCATCAACCTTTTCTCCACTTTTCCACTGACCGCAGCCGTTAAAAAATCAATCACCTTATCAATCTGGTGCGTCTCCCCCCCTTCTCCATCTCTACAACCATTTCTTCGCGACAGGTCTCTCCTTTCCTCCTTTTTCATGTCTGAGCCCATTTCTTCTCCCCATTTTTCGTTTTCAAGCTGTTGCCTGCCCATTGGCCGCGGATATTCTTGGTCATTTCGTTTTCCACCCCTTCGGCGGCAATACGTATCCGCCCAATAAGGAGAAGCCAAGAGTACGTGATCCGACAAAAACCTCCGACGAAAAATGAGCCGCCTTTTAACTTCACGGAATGAAATGAACAGACCTGCTTCATGAAATGGATGAGCAAGTTTGGATTAAAAATCGATCTATCTGATTGAAAAGTTGGTAAGGATTTGTAGTGGAATCTCGTTCATGCAGTGGATGAGGAGGGTCTGATATGAAATTAAACTTCCTAATCAAAAAGATTTGTGAAAAATCTGGTTCTGAAATAATCTAGTTGAGGAGATTTTTCTTCATAGCTAAAAACTACTCACATTATTGACATTTTGAATAAACTCATACGTATTACTGCTGGCTATTGAATGAGCCTTTCCAGGTGATTTCCTTTCATTTAATAAATTTAAGAGGTGTATTACGTCCCTTACATGGATCATATAATTATCATTCAATTTAATTAAAATATTTCAAGTAATATTATTTACTGTGAGACTGTGAGTGACATTTGGATAACCAGATATGACACCAGCTATTGCCTGAGTATTCCCTGCAAATTGCCTTCATTGTACTTTCCCTTCATACTGAATTGTTAAATTGTAATTCACACTGAAATCTAGTGATTCCTTTCATCATGAACATATTGAGAGATGATAGCAAGATTGAAAAAAAAACAAGTGAATATTCTAAAGCAAAACACATAATTTAAAACAAGATTTGTGACACAAGAGCGAGATTGACTAGAAGTTGGAAAAATCTCCAAAAAAAAGACGGTATCTAAACTCGTTAACTGCTACTTCGATCTAGGAGGAAATTGATAGATAGTTTAATGAGAAAATGAGAAAACGAAAAAGAAGCTATGGATGATTTCAACCTCATCTACCCTCATCAAACTTGCTAGTAACAAGTAGCGGAAGATTTTAGTGGGGAGAGAAATTCTTAATGAAGAAAGAAAGTTATCGAAATAGAAAGATATTGAAAGATGGGAAAGCGGAAAAGCCATCAAGTTTGGCCGACATTCCCTTGACAATCAACAACGCATCAGCTCTCAAAACCCTGCAGAGTCGTGATCCGAAAAATAGATTACTATTTCGACTGCAATACAGTTTGACACATGAACCCCCTCTGATTCCTCCCCCCCTCCGCATAACCCCTCCAGTACCCTGCAGGAGTTCCGACACCCACCTGATTCGTACTTGATCCAACAGTCCGACTGCCATTGATGTGTCGCAAATCGAAAAACATTTTTTTCTTCATGTGCAGACGAACACAATGTATAGCATTTTTACAGTTTAAATTGCTTGCCAGAGTACTGTTATCAACATGAAGTTGATTCAATTTTATCAATCATATATCATATCATTATGATAAATTATGATTCATTAGGTACTGTTAATCAACGTATAAATGGTTCAATTCACCATAATAGAAAAAGTCAAACTCTGCACAAAAAGTCAATTTACCATATTTAACGAGTGATTCTGATTTACTTTTGGATAATTTGAACGAGTATAATTCGATAATTTGAATATTTAACGAGTGATTCTGATTTACTTTTGGATAATTTGACTACCTTTACTTATCAAACTTGTTGTATAAAAATAATAATTCATCCTTTTTTCTATTCCATGATATTGAGGCCCTAGAGACATGTGGGATCCTTGAAAGAATGCAAATTATAATTCAATTAATTAAGATACAGTTTAATTGGATTGAGGTAATATGTACTTGAAGTTTTAAGATAGTTAGCCTATTTGTAACATTTGATGTCTGTGAACATATAGAATTACTCATATTGTTAGAGAAGGAGAACTCAATTGAAGGATACCTCAAAAGTAATACCATATCTTGAATAGGAAAAAAGGAGAATCATCATTATTACATAACTACAAATATTGTAAGCAAGATGGATAAATTATTCAAAAGTTGAACAATTGATTGGATTAGACTACACGAGAAGGTTGGGAAAAGTATAGTGTGAAAATTGAATGAATCCTTTCAAGCCAGAATTCTAATGATAATGAGCTTCTTGAAATGCCTTACTAAACACATTCAAATCTGAATAAAGTGTAACTGTGAATCGCAATTCAGTTTTGTGAGAGATTTCAAAACAGAATTGAACCATTTCCTCGAGTAAGGATTGCAATGATTAGGCCGGATACAATTTTCAATTTACCATAATTATTTCAAAAGTCACCCTGTCATAAGTTTCTAATGAATTCAGTAAAGTAAGCTCTCAACTACGACCATGAGTAGGTGACTAAAATAGTGACATCCTTGAATCATGCCCACTGACTAGATTCCATGGAGGGCTACAAAGATTAATTTAGCTCATGACGATGTCATACTTTGACTCAATAATCTTGAATGTCAAACATATCACTTTGAATGGAGTGTTAATGTATTTCACTGCTTGACACCATATGCATACTAAAATAGATAGGTTTGACTGAAGATTAGGAAAGTCTAATAGATCGAAAATTGTACAGAAAACTCGACTTGTTTGCAGAAGAACAATACTATTCGCAGAAGAACAAGAATGTTGGCAGTTAGTTATTTGCGAAAGAACGGAAATCGAATTCCACATTCCCCCACAGGCCGAAGTTTCTTACATTTCTGGGACGATTTTTCGCAGAGAGCAAATATTTGGAACCAAATTGAGGAAGTTCGTATTTTCGAGTTCTGATACTTGGGGCACCAAACGGCTTCAAGATAACAGGGCTTGATTTTATTGCTTCCCAAATGTATACGAGAAATTTCTCTTCTCCTTTTTCATCACACAAATTCTTCTCCAATGTTTCAATTATATTGTTATTTATTCGCTTATTCTAAACTGTGTCTACAGCAATATCATCACAGTAATATTTCCAAGACTCAATTTTCTGTATTGCTAGGCTGTTTTTTCAAAGTAATAAGAATATCTCTGTTATATTCAAAATTCCAAATGAACTGAGGATTCAAAGCTCGTAATGAAACCCATACCACTGATAACAATGGTGAATGGTGACAATAAACACATTATGAACATGCAGAAAATTCAATTCAGTAATTCAAAGGTGATCAACCAAAAGTTTGCAGCATTATCTTGATGTAAAATACAGTGGGCCTACGTCGAATAAAGTCAATATCCACTTAAAATGGAATGAGATCGTTTATAACTTTCCCAATTGGTTTACGGAAATGTTGATCATTCCAACAATTTCAGGGTTGATAAATAAAAGTAGGCTGAACAATATCATGAATAGAGTGAAATAAATACAAATTTATCAAAATTTTAAGCAAAATTACGAAAGGAAAATACTAACATTATAATAAAAGAATATAGTTCTATAAAAAGCTGTTTCCCAACCATATTTTCTTCAATTCAAGTATCTTACACTCCTATGTTTTTAATTCTTATTACAATTCCCCATTCATTCTTATATTTCTTTTTTTATTTCTTATCCTTACAATTTTTCATTTATTTTAGTAAAATTCTTCATTTTTCTCACGCTAAAGATGAATCTCATTCCTTTGATCCATAGATCCCATCATCCCGGTCCTTTGCCCCTTATTCTTCAATCCTTCATCACAGTTGATAAATGGCATACAATAAATTCTATTTCAATTTCCACTGGATGCAATATAGTCCACTATAAAAGCTACTGAAAGTAACTTAGTTGAATACACGAGGCTTGCCTAGATATACCAAGATACACTTTATTATACAAAACCATGAACGGTGCAAGCTATATGAAGAGGTCCCACTGCTACCCTTAACTTGTCTTCACGTTTCCCAAGGGAGCGTAGTGGCTGTTTACGCTTGGAAAACCTTGGCCCAGCCTCATGTAAATTATTCCTATATTTTCAGCTCCAAATCTGTCAGATATCCAAATAACTTTGAACTCATAGTTTGAATTTTTATCTAAAAATTTTCTTACTCTTCGCACTTTTTTCTATCTTTTTGTTACCCTCTCCCAATCCAACATTTTATTTCCGACATCTTCATCGAATTCTCAATCTACTTATTTTCTTTTCTTCAACAATCACCTGGTCTCCCTTTGATTTGTTTGTTCATCTTCCACTTCCACCAATCTTCTCTGCCATTTCCCTAATTCTCTATTTTCATATTTTATCACCCCTTTTCCCCCTTCTTTTCCCCCTCCTTTTCTTCCTTCATTTTCTTCTTGCATTAACCAAATTTTGTCATAAGGAAAGAAATGATTCCATCATTGGTTTTTCCATACCTGTTAGGCTAGCCGTACACCGATTAGTCATTGCATGGGTGTGTGCTGCTTCATAAGCAACTATGTTAATTATTGTGACTAAACGTGACTAATCTCGTCTTGTCTTGTCTTGACAAACCGGTGTACGCCTAGCCTTACAGGAAATCATATAACAGAAGAACTCAAAAATAGAAATGGACTCAAAACACCTGATTTGTGTCGTCTGCACTTTAACACATATGCTGAGGTGAGAATGCGGTCGGCTTTTTTTTGAGGGTTGGGTCTGTTCATAGAGTTGGTACTGAATGTAGCTAGGGAATATCTCTTGTTCTCTTGGTAATTCTAAAATCTCTTTTTCAATAATTCTGGTTTTTCTTCTACTGATCCAATACTTTTGTGAGGGTGATGCCCATATGAGCTCTAGGCTTGTGCGTGGCTAATGGGAGAGTAATGAGAGATGACCACTACTTTTAAAGCAGCCGGGACCGACGGCTTAACGTCTACTCCGAAAGACGGGAATGGCCCTGGCGGCTCGTGCCGACGAAATAGGTGAAGTGTTTGTACAGTATAAGATACGGGCACTTCACCTCACGAGCCGCCAGTCCCGGGGAATGGCCGTCTGTAGTCAAATTCTGTTGTAGTCAACAGGGATAACATTTAATAACATAATCATTTTAGTAACAAAACGATTATGATGTAAGTTTATTGACCACAACCTTCCTAAAAAATCTTTACTCTACTTTCTCATTCATTCTCGATCAACAACAATCAACAGGCACAAATTTCCTGCAGGAATACCACATCACGCAGCCTTTTTTGGCCAACCAATTCAACAGTTCCCAAATGTGTTTATCCAGACATCGTCTATGGATTCCTGGAAAGCCTAACAATTCAATGGTAGGGAGTAATTTCCCATTCGATTACGAAGCAGACAGTAATTGAATTCGGCCGTATTCAATGCGAGGCTAGGCAATTTCCTTCGGTCGCATTTTGCGATCGCAATTTTGCGCGACGAGTAAGCTTGTTTACTTGCTGCTAGTTTTTATTGGCCAGTATCGAAACGCTTAATTGAACAATTCAGTAGAATGGCTTCATCACCGATAAGCATCGAATGACGCGAGTGTAATGTGTGGGACAAACGTGGTAGAAGTTTTCCAAAAAAATTAAACAAGAGTTTCAAAGTATTAAAAGAGTATTGAAGTTTTTTGAGGTTATTCATGGGTCTAGTTGACTATGTGGAATCACTCGACTAGTGAATGGAATGAGCAATACTAGAAGTATAATTTGGGTTGAAAAAATTTTTTGTAAGGTAAATTAGAAAAGTTAAGCAAAGTTTAAGAAGCTGAAAAAATCAAAATCAAAATTGGCGAATGTGTTTTCACAATCTAATGACTGAGACAGGAGAAGATGAACAGAGATTTTAGAAGCATTGAAAATAAACAAAAATTAGACAACAGCTTTAAGAATCATTAAAGAAATGATTCCCATCGCTTAACACTCATGGACAGTGGGCAGACAATTTCTGTTGATATTAGAATAAATTTGATGCTAATAATTAAAGTAAGCTGGGAGTCTCAAGATTCAGAGTGATGTGCTGGAGTAATTCCTTCCACAAAAATCTAAGTAATTGTCATCTGAAATGAAGTCATCTATTGAATTATCATTAGAGAATAATCATTGTTTATCAACTTATTTGATCATTGATAGACACAAATCATACCAATACAACTGAATAAGATGAAAATTTAATTTGGGGAGAAACAAAAGGCTTACTCCCGAATATCGTCAAATAATGTTTTTGGTTTTTTGTCCTATCATGTAGAAAATGAATAATTAATTCTCGTTTTATTTTTGTGACTCATACCTCTCATAATCTGAGTAAGCTGGATAACGAATCAAACATTCAAAGCCTGATGTTAGTTCTTGAATTTCAATGTGATAAAAGGGATATTGTGAAATATCACATTACGGAGTTACGTTCTAACCTTAGCTCACTCAACAAAGAGAGAAAATTTCCTGACATCATTTGCCAATGTCAAGAAAAATTGATAATGTTCAAAGCATTTTAAAAATCATATATACAGTAGTTTATACAAACATTTTGCTTGGAGCGAAATGTTATTTCAATGAAAATATTTCAATTACAATGTAATTCGAGCATGACTCGTTATTGAGGGATGAATGCTTGCATAGCAATAATAATTGCCTCCAGTACTGCAATAACAAAGGCTTTGGTTACGTTCATTTCGATTGAACGTATAGCATCACTGCACAATATCTCATCATTATCTGCCATAACCTTTTTCACAAGACCCTCCGCACACCTCACTTCCCACATATAAAACTGAGTAGTGAGCATCCAAAAATGTATTTTCATTTTCTCGAAAATCTTGTTGTGATCATTAATTCTAGCCAGACAAGAATCTGTTTGAAACCAGTGAAATACAAGAATGGAACATTCCTCAAACGAATATTTTGTTTCATTGATTTACTACTTTGAGTGCAATATGTAGATAGCTAGTGAATGCAGATAGAAGTGATTTTGATTATGAAGTCCCTGATGTTTTCTTTGTATTATTGGTATTATTCCGTGGCGAAGCGTGGTATACTTATTTGGTCATCGCCGGGTATATTTTCTATAGGAAATTATTGCTTCCACTACACATCGAGATTGATAAATGGCACAATTTTCTGAACAATTATACTGAACAATATTAAAACCAATTAGTAATATTATAATGGATTAAAATTGAAATACTATACCGTACTTGGATAAGTACTACTGTTTATTCCCAATTCTCTACTAGCATAATATGATTAGTTTCGCTCTCACAACGTTTCAATTCTCCAACGTTTGTTTATGAAAATGATATCTCATTCGAGGAATTCATATTAATCTGCTATTCAACGTATGTCAACAATATGGTTTGCTAGTAAATTTCATAACAGTTGAACAAATAAATACCAAACTTGAACAAACAACACTATATCTACAGACGCTTAAAATGGACTGAGCTGGATCACACTGTCAATTTCAGCGATTTTCCTCTCAGGAATGCAAACTGTATCTGATGGGAGCTAATGAATCAATCACTTCCCTTCATGTAGTTCACCCATAGAAGCTTAATGATTTAAAGTAAGAATGTCAGTTTTTTAAAGATTTTCCACTATTATGAATGCTACTCGAATCTAAAAGGACTTACAACAAATCAATGACATCCTTATTATCTTCAACTCATTAAGAGCATATCCCAATAAATTTTCATCCCTCACTGTTTCAAATTCTGATGGGAGCCAATGAATCTAATGACATGTTTCTTCATGATTCTGACATGATTCTCGTAATCTTGATGTTTACGAGTTCATCCATAGAAGCTCAATAATTTTAACTAAGAATGTCTATTTTAAATGATTTCCCACTATTATCAATGCTACTCGAATCTAAAAGGACTTACAAATCAATGACATCCTTATTATCTTCAACTACTCATAAAGAACATATCCTGATCAATTTTAATCCTTCACTGTTTCAAATGATCAAACGATAGTAATCGAACAACAAAAACAAATCAAACTACGACTCACGTAGGTACTTTTAAAAAGAGACAGACCCGCACAAAATATTACGATATTCTAGCAGTGAGTGGTTAAAAACTTGGATGTTTTCAGTACGTATCACAAATTATAACAGTTGTGAATTTCAGTTGTGACGTATAGGGCGGTAACAATACCGGTAAGTAAAGCACACCATTTCCAAATGTAAATCTGTAGGCAAAACAATTAGACGATAATTTCGTGATTATTTTCGTGACACCCGTGACCGGCCCTCGTGTTCCGTGAGCGTGACCGAGCTACGCAAACCGTAACGTCACGTTAACGTTGTCACACGTTCACGTCCGACAACAGACTGAGGTCTGTGCGACCCGCCACGCGGCGACTCAAACGCGCGCGCGCTCTTGAGGACAGACGCAGAACTACCCTCCAGAAGTGACCCCCATTGAACCCCAAAAGCCCCCACCCGACCACCCACTGGAGGGGGACATTCGTCTGTTATCTGTTGTCCGATAACGTTTGTTATCACTCTGATCCCAGCCTCCAGACGTCACCAAACCAGGTTCGTCTAACACCCTCCTCATCTGCACTTGAACGGGTTTGATACCAGAGATTATAGAAGAAGAACTTACTTATTTCCAACTTATATTTTTACTTCTATTTGCCTTTGTTTGGTCGCTTGGTGAGAGCGGTTGCTGAGTGATCATGATATTAAGTGACGAACATTCAAGGCCACTAGTACATGGCTAACCGACACAAAAATAAGGCTTGATATAACCTACCTTTGAGAGTCTCACAACCGATCAAAACCCATACGAACATGTGATATATTACTTCTTATTCTCTCTCTTTGATACACAGCAAGGAAGAGCCCTTTCCTTCACTAGTTCCTCTTACACTTCAAGTATAACTTGCGTTTCGCACAAGTAAAACGGGTACTTTACACATGGCAGAAGACAAATATATTATTAAGACAAGACGTGATGAACTAATAAACCTCCCTCTAGGCATTGAATAGAATTTAATTGGTCCTGAGAGAAGAAACTGGAAGGAACTATAAATATTGTCATCTGCTTTGAGAGAATGGCAGAAATTTCATTATACCTGGAAGGAAAAAATATTAACTGAAAAAAATAAATTTTGTATGTTTTTAATAACTGTTACTTACGGAACTAGTGATGAGAAGTTACATCGAAAGAGAAGAATGCTTACCTGTAACAGAAAAAAATAGATATTAAATTGGAAAATGGAATTGAAAATACTGTGCAGTATTTCATATACATTTGTAGATTTTTAGATTATCACTAATCACTTCTCAAGTCATTTTATTAAGTTGGAAGTTTTGAGACAACTCCAATAACGAGGCACCTTTATTGGCAATATGAATACAAAAATTGGAGTTCTTCGGATTATTCAGTTATCAAAAATGTTACACTGATAAATGAAATTATTCTTATACAGTGGAACATAGAAAATGAGAATGGGTTGTTGCAAAAGGATAACAAAACCTACAAAATGTATTCAATAGCGGTTGATTAATTGCAATCTCAAACAATAATTCCTTCCATTCTGATTGAGAAATGTTCATGCCATAGCAGCACCTGGATGGAAGTTGCACATCCTACATTGTACTGAAAAGGTTGCGTGAAGTCTCACAGTTTAACAAGAGACTCTCATCTGACGTGGAAAGGCATTGTCCTCCACTGAGAGGAACACAACTTGCGAGTGAACGGATTAGAAGAAGGAATCCTCTCGACAGTATTGATTAAGTCTAGCTGTGTGGAATGGAGTAAACGATGGGGAGAAGAAGAAGGAGAAGAAGAAGAAGAAGAAGAAGAAAGAAGAAGAAGAGGAGGAGGAGGAGAAGAAGAAGAAGAAGGAGAAGAAGAGGAGGAAGAAAGAGGAAGAAGAAGAAGAAGAAGAAGAAGAAGAAGAAGAAGAGAAGAAGAAAAGGAGTAGGAGGAGGAGGAAGGAGAGGAAGAAGGAATAAGAAAAGAAGAAGAGGGACGAAGGAGGAAGAAGAGAAGGAGGGAAGAAGAAGAGAAGAAGAAGAAGCGGAAGAATTAAAGAAGAAGAAGGAAGAAGAAGAAGTAGAAGAAGAAGAAGAAGAAGAAGAAGAAGAAGAAGAAGAAGAAGAAGAAGAAGAAGAAGAAGAAGAAGAAGAAGAAGAAGAAGAAGAAGAAGAAGAAGAAGAAGAAGAAGAAGAAGAAGAAGAAGAAGAAGAAGAAGAAGAAGAAGAAGAAGAAGAAGAAGAAGAAGAAGAAGAAGAAGAAGAAGAAGAAGAAGAAGAAGAAGAAGAAGAAGAAGAAGAAGAAGAAGAAGAAGAAGAAGAAGAAGAAGAAGAAGAAGAATGAGAAGAAGAATGAGAATTATAGAGAAAGGACGATGGAAAAGATTATTAGGGGAAAGAGGATTTAGAGCTGTCAAATTGTGAAAGCTGACAATTAGTGAACAATGATTGAGATGTCTAGCTTGCATCAGTTAGTGCAGGGCTTAGCTGAGACCAAGTCTTATTAGTATTATTGTTTGGTGGATCTATTATTTTTATTGGCTAATAAAACACTCATTCCAATTTGTATTATTACATATAATTCATTATACTTATGATAAAAATATTTATGATAATAATAATCTTCCTAATCACCAATTATCTTCAAGCCCGAAATCAATAAATCATTTTTTTAATCATTAACAGAGGAGAGTACAACAGGCTTAGGAACAAAATGGTTCCTCTTCCAATATAAGTCCAAATTCAGGTTATGTCATATTATCTTACTAAATCACCAATTACGTAAGAAATAAATCAATGAATGTCTTGTTGAAGGATTATTTTCGTTGCAATTTGTAGAACAAATATTGATGTTGTGAATCTTTCCATAATATAGAAAAAACTTTTTGAAATTGTCAAACCATGGTCCTGGTGTAAACATTGTGTTTATTAAAATAAAAGTGGAGTTTGATAATTTCAAAAAGTTTTTTCTGTAATTTTTGTTCTTTGGGATTCTAATTTTGCTTGATAATTACAAATTATCAAGCAATTGTCAATTAACAATATTACTAATTTTGTTTGATAAGTACAAACTTATATAAAACTCAGCAGTGGTAAAAGAGTCACGAACGTCATAGAGAACTTCTGTGTCGTTTCTTATTTGTTTTCGAATAATCATAAATCTCCATCTTAATGTGCAATGGAATCGAATGAGCAATTGCTGTGAGAATTGTGTGGGCGGGCACATGTTCAATAGCCTGAGTTTGCTAATAGGAAATCTGGCTGAACGGAATGAAGTTTGGTAGTTGGCCAACTAGGCAGGTTCCGTATAATATTGGGGAAGTCCATCATTCTCTCCCTCTTATATTACAGTTGAGCAGATAGAGTTGAGTTGCAGCAAGACAGAGAACGTCGAGGGTGATCGAAAGTAGGAGAAAGCCTTCTCTCTTCACTATGAAATTGAAAAGCAGCGATAAATCTATTCCACGTGAAGCTTCAGACCTCCTGTTTCTTATTTGCCAACAAGAACCCAACCGCTCTTTTGGGCGGTCTGCAAGGCAAGAAAGAAAGGCAATTTTTGCAGTTTTCCGAATAAAGTTCGAGTGGAAGTATCACTACCAGATGAATTGTTGTGGTTTTATTGGAGGATTTGTTTGAGCTACACATCTTCAGAGTTCTATTCATGACATGTCTCCATTAATTAATTTATTCATTTATTCAGGAGAAAGTGCAGTATATGTATGGGCTTCTGTCAATAAATTGTAATCTTCAATCTAATCAGCTGAAATGTACAACACAGCAATCTATATACTGCACCACAGCCTTTCAGCAATGTACAATTTATTGGATTTAAAAGAATGACAGGAAAGGTAGAAGAAAATAAAAAAGAAAAGCGATGATTATAATAAGTGTAGAGTTGCTGATAAAGTTGGAAATAGAGAGTGGTGAAAGGAAAAATCTAGAGAGTGGGAGAAGGAGAGTGGAGAAGGGGGAGAAATAGAATAAGAAAATGGGTAGGGAGGATTAAGAGGGGTGTGTTTAAGAAGATGAGGAATATACAGTATAAAAATATATATTTGATTCATATAGATTACAAGTCGGCTTGAATTCTAGATTGTGACACTAGAATTTAAAATGAATTATTCGAAAATTGTAAAAAAACATAAATTATTCAACTATATGGAGATGGGGAGCAAAATGATAACGATAATATTATTGTGATGTATCTACATGAAACGCCGAAGTTTGAACGTTGGAAAATGTTGTTCAAGTTGGATTTCAGCAAGGATAACATTTTCATGAATGAGGAAAGAGAAAGGAGAGAAAGGAAACAAAACTATAAGAAATAAGAGTAAAGAGGAAAATAAAAAGGAGGAAAACAAAAAATAAATGGCGGAGGAGATTAAGAAGTAGATTTCCTCATTTCCATAATCAGGAAAAATGAGCAAAGCCTCTTTGAGAACGTGATTTTTTCAATTGTGTTGTACTGTTGTACATCTATCCTTTTTTCTATGATGTGAGTCCACTTGTTTCATATTCAACTGTATTTTAAAGTCAGTGTGATTTTTTCTATTAATTTAGCACAGATTCAAATCAGTAACAGACAGACACAACAGATGGCGATCTGCTTTCATACAGCAAACGACCGTGCATTGAATTTGATTAGGCCTGCCTGTCTCCGGCTGAGGTAAGCCACAGGTCACGTGATAACTGATGCTAGGGGAGAGCGGGGTGAAGGGGACGACTCCCATCCCCTATGTGGCTTTGCTAATTGCAGAGTGCACTGGCAGCCCAATTGGCGTCTCTAACCTCACAACTGTCCTACTGTCCCACCCTCTACCTGTTAGACGACCCCCATTACTCTATCACAACTGTAGGAAAATTATAAAATGATAAAATTATTGGAGTTTCAAACCAATCGATCACCCATCAATCACCGATCACTAACAAAACTGAAGAAAAGTTATGGAAATGATAACAAACGAGTTTCATTACAATATTATCACCGACCAAACGTATAATTATAATTATTTATAATGTATCGTTATATTAGTATCAAACTTTAGGAAAACAATGCAAGCTTCTCATCTCATGGAATAACAAACAGTCTTATCCCAATTTGATTACCGAACATGATGTAAATCACCATCAGAAGTGAAGGGATGGTAAAGAAAGAGTTCCATCTGTTGAAATAACGATGTCTCATCATAATAGATCACCATTAATATCATCACTGACAAAACTCTAGGAAAATGATGGAAATTAATCATCTGTTAACAAACGAGTATCATTACAATATTCATCACCTACCATTATGGAAATAAATATCAAAACTGTGGGAAATAATGAGAGAGTTTCATCTGATGAAATAATCAATGAACTTCATCTTAATACTAATCAATGATAATTACATTTTGTTCAGGTGAATAAAGACGTCACCAACACATCAACAAAGGCACTAACTTATCGTACAGAAAAAATTATTTGGAAATATTAATTATTGGATTCAATTAGTTACCAATTTCAAACTTCAGCTAGATACGAAATTATGAATAATATTGCACAATTGGAAAAAGGGAGAAAAGTATTGAGTGAGGTGAGAATTAATTAGGTGTGAATTATGCTAATGAAAGTTGAGAATTAGTGCGTCCATTATTCTAAACAATTAGCTGATAATTAATACAATTTTGTTATGAATCTAGTTTAGTGGTCATAGTTGTACAGTAGCAATACAGCAGTGATCAACAAATTAGATACAAATTGAACTTTGGCTCCAAAACCATGGTTGTTCTTTTAGCTATGCTAATACGCCGGGTTACCATGTTTCCGTTTGTATAGAGTTAGATTAGCTCTATACTAATTAGAAGAGTAACCATGTACTCTACCACTTATGTTTTCATTGTATTGGTGGAGTTGACAAGATAGTTAGTAGTTGCCCAATTCACTAACACTGAATTATATTGATGGAAACTCGGCTGTATGGAGGAATTTAAAAATAATAAAGGTTACAAAAATGTCCACACATAATAGAAATTATGAAGAGATGTTTGTTCTCATAAGATTAATTATTCTCAATTAATTGTTCACTCCCTGTTTCCAAATGATACTACATCCAAAGAAAATTCTTACACAGTACACAAGCTATACCAAACATAGATTTTCATACCTCTCATGTGATTTCTTATACAGTGCTATTTTTATTTGATTCATGATTCTCCAACCCTATTTCTCTCACATCTCTCTACATTCACAAGATCACTTGTTCCAATTTTCATTAATTTGTTCTTGTCAAGCTGCACTATACCAACATTAAAACCACCTTTTTTCAACGCTTTTATTGCCTCCATCGAGGGCGCATTTCAGGATAGCCATGAAATCATGAGCAATGGAACCGTTACAATAATACATATACAGTATTACGTATATTACATATTGCAATATTAGTAATAATAATAATAATAATAAACATGGAGTGGTCCGTAGCCGAGGGCGATAAGCGCCTGTCTGATAATCCAAAGGTTCCAAAATCGAATACAGTTGCCGGAACGGATTTTGACAGAAACGGCCACTCCCGTCTTTCGGAGGAGATGAGAAGCTGTCGGTCCCAACTGCCTAAAAACATTCTCTCATCATCACCCCTCTTATTACCCACGCACAAGCCTAGAGCTCATGCGGGCATCAACCTTAAAAAAATAATAATAAAAAAAATAAGGATGCATAAAGGATTGAGTCCATTGTAACATAGACAATGAAACCACAAAATCTTGTCATACACTCTGACCCTTCACACCATAAACTAATATTAATCGAAGTATTGCCAGCCACATTGACAGGGGCATGCAGGTATTATTGGAATTTCCAAGCTTAAGAAGGGGATTAGATGAAGACGGTTCCAAAGTACGCTCAGTGGTTTGCACGATATTGTTCATTTTGTCGACTATATCGAGAACAGGTATCGACTATAGCTATATAACAGCTATCGAATACAAGGTATAGAAACTTGTATGGAAGCTTCTCGCAAAGTTTCAAGCACCACGTATCGAAAGTAATCTCTCCTATCTACTCTCGCACTCCAGGCGATTCCTCGCTCTGTCCCTCACATATGCTGTACTCTCTTACACATTTCAGATTCCTACTCTCACGAAATTATCTTCCAAGTTCACTACGCGCACATGAAGGTTATAGAATCTTCATTCTCAACTCTCTCTTTCTCTTTATGTTTCCCTCCCTCACTCTCTTTCTCTCTCTCTAACACCCTCTTCATCCATCAATATTTCACCTCCTATCTCCTTTTACTCACAAATTGACAAGTTTTACTATTTTTAACCTGAGATTAAAACCAATACCTCCCACTCTTTGAATAGACATATTATTTAAATTTTACTGCTGTTTTAAAAATACTGACATCCTATTTGATCCATTTTTGTATTGAGCCTTCCATTGATCCTTCTGTTAATCTTAGTTGATTCAATCTCTGCAGGTTGAACATATGAACAAATCCTTAATTATTCAACGTATCAACAATATGGGGGAAAGCTGAATTTAATTACATCTACAATATTCATTGTATATCATGTATATCGAAGATCATAAGTTTCAACTGTAATTTCAACTTGATCCAGTTTTTAAATTTTAAAGGATTTTCCAAGTTTTAATACATTACATTATAGACAATTTTTTAACACTAAATATACTAGACGGTTTCAATTTTTTATTGAAAACATAATTTTCGATTTGAAATAATATAAATTATTATATTTATATTAATATTTGATATAAGGGGAGAGGAATAGACGATTCGGAAAACATGATCGGACAAACAAATGAAATTTATAGTTAGATCATTTCTGGTCAGATGTTGTGATATGTGAATAACTGAATATAACATTCAGTCTATAACAATACAACACTACTCACGTGGTACGGCATAACATTATTCTTTATAACTTCATGCAACAAACCACGAAAACTACGAAAATTGTGATTTGAAATAGTTTGGATTTCATTCTTACTATAAAACTAGGTTAGCAATCATTCCTCACTTTTTGTCCACCTTTTGTTCTATTCACCAGCTTCATTTTGTTGCCAATTTCACATTCATCCCTTCAATCTTAGGTTGTATTCAGTAGATCCTCTTCCTCATCTCCTTTTTCATCATCCTCCTGGCTACTGCACGTTTCCTTTGTGTTTTCTCCCTTGGAACGCCGTATCTTCAAGCTCTCTCTCACAACAAAGCACAAACATCCACATTCATTCGATGCCTCTATGTTGTGTGCACAGACAAGCAATATATGCTGGAGAAATAAACTTCAATGTGAATTCGATACAACTCCACCTCAGCGTGTTGCCGTAACAGCGATTTTCCACACTCTCTCCGAAACTCTATCATTCTCTGTTTTCCTGTTCACTACTCTATTTCATTTTCTCTCTTCTAATAAGTAAGTTCTCTCTTACTTTAATAAGTAAGTCCTCTTTTCTCCCTTACTCTCTCTTCCTGCAGATTTCATGCAGATACAAAATCAATTACTTATATTTCCAATGACGTTCATTTAAAATAAAATATATCAAACTAGTATTAAGCTGTATTCAAAAATCTTGAATTAAAATTTATACCTATATATTTTCATTTAAAATCTTTCTTACTTCATGTTTTGTTCAGTTAATCTCACGCTGTAATTATTATTTTTAAATGACGTTCATTGTAATGACTTTTATGACCTAGAATTTAAGCGACCAATTTTGTAATCTGCGTGAATAAAGTGATTATTCTATTCTATTCTATTCTATTCTATTCCTATAAGTTATCTCTCTCCTTTCTTTCTTTCTATTTTCTTCTCTTCCTCTCTCTCCTTTTCCTCTCTTCCTCTCTTTCTCTTTCCCCCTTTCTTTTTTCTCTCTTCCTCTCTTTTCCTCTCCTCCTTTTCTCTCTCCCACTCTTCCTCTTTCCCCCTTTCTTTTTTCTCTCTTCCTCTCTTTTCCTCTCCTCCTTTTCTCTCTCCCACTCACTCTTTCTCTCTCCCTCTACATTTCACTCGCTTTCCCTCTCCTCTCTGCTTGTATCTTCCTCTTACCCTCTTTTACTCGCTCCCTATCTTACTTTCTCTTCCTCTCCCTCCTTCTCTATCTCTCTCACACACTCATGTAGATGAATCACAATTATATCATCATCATCATTTTGCTTTACATCTTCTCATTGAAAAATTTATAAGTTTATGTACATTTGTCGAATAATTAGTTGTATATTTTACAATTGTAATCTAGGATATGAGCCGTCATATTTGTTATCTGCATGTATAAAGTAAATAATCTAATCTATTCACTCTCTCTACAAAATTCTCTTACTTTCTCCTAAATTCTCTTCTTTATCACTCTCAGTTTTTCTTTTTACAATTCTCTCTTTCTCCCTATAAGTTCTCTCTTCGACACTCTCTCTACAACTCTTCGTTTTTCTCTTTACAGCTCTCTTTCATTCTCTCTCTCTCCCCCTTTCTATAAGTTCCATTCTTCCTCTCTCTCCTTCTATAAATTGTTTCTCTCTTGGGGGCTAACCGAATGGCATCACACGCTCGAAAGAATCGCCAGCAGATTCCAATTTCGGTAGCTGGCTGCTCCTCCGATAGGCACCCGAATTTCATGGCTCGCAGCCCCCATCGCTCAGCTGGCACTTTTTTGCAATACAATATTACAAAATTGAACAATTTTTGTTCGTAAAACTGTGATAAAATGTTCGACCCACTTTTCCTACGTGGGCAACTCTCCGCTTCAGATATCGATACTGTTACAGTATTCATGACTCGATAGTTATTTAGAGCCATAATTGAAATTTTCAAAAGTATACCCTATCGGTTTATGTTGGATACTCTAGCTACTGATGCTGTATTATAGACAAAGATGCAACTTCTGTGATGGCGAAATTATAGTATTGTATACTATATTATGATCAAACTATCCATTTGATAGTTTGATGATAATATATCTTTGATCATATTTTATATTTGATCACATATTCTTAATCGATTTAAAATACTGTGAGTTAAATGGAGTTTCATAAATTATGTAAAAAAATACTGTGAGTTAAAATACTGAAATACGGTAATTATAATAATATACTGTGAGTTAAATGGAGTGTCATAAATTATGTAAAGAAATTTGAACAAGTCATTGATTAGTAGAATTATTGAAACTAGCAAAACTGCCACGCTATGAATGGGAGGAGCCTAGCCCAAAAGTGGGAGGAGTATGTCACAGCTTGACACGCCTCTGAGCTCCCATTGGCCTACTCGCTCCGGCCAATCGGAAGGCGAGAGCTCGCCTATATAAAGCCTGCACATTGTCAGCAGCCATCATTCTTTCTTGGGAAGGGAGGAAAGAAAGTTCAAGATAGCAGATACTTATTTGAAACATAAAAATACAGTTTTATTATGGATCTGTTTGATGACACATTGTGAATTGTGATAAAATGATTTTGAATATAACCTTACTTTGGACATTTCTCAATAAAATTTTGGACTAGAAGAAGGTTATGACTAACGCCTGTTTTTCTGTCCTTAAAATTCCTTTTTGAATAAATTATAAATACTATTAGTAATTATAATGATTGTATATCAAAAATCATGTATTATGACGACGAAATACTATTGGATACTTCATTGAATAATCTTTGATGAAAGAATGGAACGTCTACTGTAACTAAATCAATAGAAAAAAATGATTGAGCTATGGAAACAAAAAGCGAATTTAAATGAAATAATTGAAATTGTCTGAATTATGACTTACATATTATTAGGGAGTATTAAGGCTTATTATCCACTTTATATTGCCAAAAATCCCAATTACTTATATGTTGTTTTATAGAAACTAAAGATTTATCTCATAAATGTTATTATATAGATAGACTATGAAAAAATACTCAATCTTAACTCATTCAACTCAATCTAATTGAACTTGTTTGAGGCAAAGATCTCAAAACTGCCAACTAAGGGAAATCACTGCCCATTTAATGCACCTGTATTTTTTAAAAGGATCTTATGTTTCTTGATTTCCTATCCCTATTTTTTCCCTGCTCCATATCTTTGATTTAGTAGGCGTCAACAAAAAAATACTCAATCATTGCTAAATTTCAAGGAATAAACAGAAAAGCCCAAGGTTTAAGAAGCAAAGACAACATCTCTTACATTTCCTTGATGACGTATCTCACCATGATTGAAGCATAACAGTGCCTTGTGAATAACTAGCCGTCACTCTCTAAAGTACCCCGAGGTTTCTTTTCCGCTTTTCGCATTTACAATTTACCAGTTCATTGTTCCTCCTTTCCTCTGGCGATGAAAAGGCCTCTAAACACAACTTGACTACCCGCTCCTACCTTCCAAAAGCTGCTTCAAGCCCCACAGCGGGCCGAGAACAATTTCCAACCCCTTTCGCGTACCCAAGTTCTACTCTTAGCTTGCGATAACAATGTGCTCTAGTTGTTGTTCCATGTTCAACAATGCCTCGTCAACTATTTAGAGAGTACGCGACAGCATCATGCATAGAACATCAGAATTCATCAAAACAATGCAAACGTCTTGGAAATTGAGATTTTTGTTGTGTGTAGGACCAGAGATAATTCATAGTCTGCTCTTCTGTGGGAGGACGTAACTGTGAAAATTTTGTGTTTAAGACCAAGTCTCAAGTTATTAGAGAGATGAAGATATGTGGGAATTCTTCATTTGTAGAGGATTAGTGTATTTCGTGTGTGTAAAATCATTATGCAATATTAGAGATTGGAACACACAGTCTTCAGAGAGATGAAACCTCCTAGTAGCATATGTTACAGCATTTCCCATTCAGGAAATATTATTATGAGGAAAAATAAATGAGAAACGAATTTCATTTAATGTAGAAAATCATTTGTTCCACTCGACGGAAATCTTTAGTTAATGAATTCCGCATACTAGGTGTACTAATATGGAGCAGGCTAAATCATAGTAGTTTCCCATTTATCTTTAGTGAATTCGTGAATCAATTAGTTCATAAAAATTTTCACAAGAATTATTGTACAGACATTGATAACTATGATATTTGATATAAAAATAAAATATTTTCTTGAAATTCTTGTTTTCATCATCTATGAAAACGTGTATCAACTAAATCAACTGAAATATATAATACAACTATTAGAAAAACATTTTATAGAGATATTACAAGAACAGTAGCATATTAAATAATATGTGTTCCATTTGATAACAATGAACAAAATAATGATATGGGATTATGTGAATGAACGATTTTGTACGAGCTACTCTAGATTTATTAAAATTCATTCAAGAAAGACTTTTTATACAAAGACTAGAAAACACTTTTTGAAATTGTCAAACTCCATTTTTATTTAAAAAGACACAATGTTTACACCAGTGACCAGGACCAGGTTTCATGTTATACATAACTCATCCTCAGCTGTACTTTTTATTTAATAAAAAGACACACGAAGTTGTCAAATTTATCACCTTCATTAACACACAAAAAATTACTAATTTTCATGGCCTACTGAGTTAAAATTCTCGTTCAGTTAAGAAGCTTTATTAAGTCGATAGGAACAGTTCAAAACCAATTCAAGTATGAATGAGATGAGCCACTGAAGATGATGACTCGGTAATTCCATTCTGCAGTTTAGAGGGTGGACAGAACAGAACAGGGCAGACAAGCTAAGAAGGGTTAGACTGAACGGATAAGCAAGCAATTTTGATCGCTCTTTCACCGGCAGACGGGCTCCGCCTCCGCCCCGTCACCGCTCCGGTTCCGAATGCTGCATCCAATTACCGAAAGTTTACTTCGATCATAGCAAACTCGGCGGCCCATGCGATTAGAAGCGCTGAGCTGACTCCTTGCAACCGATGCTGATCAAATACAACTTCAACTCTATCGCTGAATTTCTCGCCGGACTACTAACAGTGGTCTTGTTGGGTCAAAGGCCTCTGAGTACTCATACTCTAATTGATAATGATTTTTATTGTAGGCTACACTCCTGGAATAGATTGATATTTGAATTGATAATTAATTGATTGGACAAGAGATCTTATTTGTGGGAGAGTCTCCTTTTGTGGTCTGTTATCAATCATGTACTATTTTATTCTTATATGTATTATATTATTAATTCTATTATTTTTCAGTTGTAATTTTTTTACTTTTTAAGTTTCATATGTTATTATTTTGTTTCAAGGATAAATAAATAATTTGATTTGAATGTAGTACATACAATAATGTGTAGCTCAGATACTAGAATACACGGTAGGATACACTGTACTACTAAAATAATGTTATTATTAATAAGAATTTTATCACTTACCAAGTCATTCTTCAGTACAAGCACATAGTCACGTTTATAAGCAACCCTTTTGAGTCTTGGAGACCGAAGATTACGTCGCTTAACGTTCATAAAACTTGGAGACTTCTGTCCGACAATTCTTTTTCACGGTAACTTGAATTTTCACAAAAATTCTATCCAACAATATTAAACTACATTAAATTTGCACGACTATTCTATCCAACAATGTTATCTATCACCCAACTTTGCACGTTGAAATGTTCAAACACTTCCCTGCTAAAAGGTCTGATCATTTCAGAAAAGCTAATTGTTGTTTACCCTGTTAACATTTCGTTTATTGGAACCCAATTTCCAAGAAAATACAAAATGTAGATAGATACCATGTGTGCATGGAATAGAATTCAATAGTGGTGAGGTAACCTCATGGAAAATCGTGTTCATGCACCATTATGGCATTCTTAAACAAGTAGTTATAACAGCGTCCAAATCATGAGAGGAGCATAAAGCCGCAAATTGAAAACAAATTGGTATGCAAATACATGGTAAAAGGAAGCCATCGGTTCGGAAAGGTCAGGAGACAAATTCCAGCAATTTCTTGCACGGACAGGGCGGTTAATGAACTGCGAAAAGAACGATGGCGTGAGATGGAGAACTAATTAAAAATTAATGACCCACTTTCAATATTGCAACTCGCCCCTTCGAACCGCATCCGTGACGTCACTGTCAATCGAACATCCTATTCTAGCCATGCAAATTCTCTTCAACAATGTGATTGGCCAATTAAACTGTTATTTTTTATACTCGATTCATCCCTGTCTGGTACTCGCTGAACACTTGAAGTTCGGTTGTTTTTATGATGGAAATTGAATCGATTTAAAAAAGGAATTCTCAAAATGGATTCAATAGACAATGTTTATTTCAACGACGTTAACTTTAGTGCATCATCGTTAACTTGAGTTCATCAACTTCAACGTTTTTTGTTAGAGTGAGATCGTTTAGTAAATGGAGTTTCAAATTTTGATTCAACAGGTAATGTAGAGTTCACAAGACGAGTTCTTAAACACCAACTTATCAGTTCACATCAACTAGAGTTTTATAATGACAACTTCGAAAATAATTGAAGTAATTTGAAACTCAAAAGTATAAAACATTTCCTTGTTCATTGAGAACAAAACTTCAATTCAAATATGAACGTTACGATCTATAAAAGATCAATAAAAGATAAATAAATGAAGATCAATAAAGATATATAGATCTATTAATAAAGGTCTATAAAGATAAAATATCTGTAAAAGATCTCGCAGTTTCAAGGTCAAAATAAAGGCAGTCATTCTATTCTATATATAAGACCACCATACCGAAGAAAATTTCACATTTTTCAGATAGGTGCTTCTTCACATACGAGGAATCTTCCGAGAAGAGTGTAAGAGCCCACAAATTCTTGTTTTATCGATTTGGGAAACATTGAATTCGCCAATAAGTGGATGAATGCAATGGAGAAACGTTTTTGTTCAATCGATATGAGAAAAAACATAAAATTAAATTATTACATTGAAAGCACGTAGGAGGGAAAAGCTGGACAATCTCCCATAACGCATTGATCAACTGATGAAAACTCGAACGACAATACGCTGTACTCAGCGGATTCATTATAAAAATGAAAATCGCAGCAGCCTATTCCAATCAAAACCATTCGCGTTGCGCACTCGAAAGAGGATCTCAATGAGTTCGAGAGCGTTCAATAATTGCGAGTGTTCGAATTCAGAGTCAAGACCTATTCTGAAATCCACTCAACGTTTGCACTGAATAGAAGAAGCGGTTGAGTTTAGAAAAAGCGATGAATAAAAATGGAATAATTTTCAATGAAAGCTCTGAAGAAATATGCTCTTTACAACTTCCCCCCTGAAATCAAGTACAACGGAAAGGAGTGATTTGTGAGACAGAGTCAGAAATAGACCACCAGTTAAGAGGTCACTGACAGAGGTGTGAATGCGATTTCAAAGTAGCCCACTTGGCAATCGTGAGGAAGACGTGTTCAAGTATCTATTGCTGAATAATCGCTGAGTTGGGACCGGAAAAAGAAGCATACCAACTATAAAAAAGTTCAAGTACGTCATTGGATTTTTACTGCTTCTTCTAGATAGGGTAACTGAACTATTGTGTTTCACATACTCTTGCAAACAATTGAATTACGGAGCTATTTCAGAACAAATTCAAACTCATAGGTTGCACCAACCGGGATCAACTATTTTCAATCAGCTGATCCAATCTGGTTAGCATTGTACTGATCCTGGATCAAAATTGATCGTGCTTGGTGAAACCCAACATGAAGTTTAAACATTTGAACTACATTGAACACATACAAGTAGTTGATATAATTGATTTTTCAATCAATAATTATAAAAAGTCCACTTTGGAATATTTCAAATTAGTATTTAGAGAGACTATTAAAGAGAGTTGGACATTGAGACTTTCACGGGACTCATTCTATTTGATTCAGTAGTTTTAGCAATTGAAAATATGAATAAGAGGATGTGCAGTAATATATTCATTCTAGGTTCTCGTTTTAGAATATCAATAAGGATGCTGTAGCTGATTTGATTAAAAATATAGATCTATTTCAAAGAGGAATTTGGTGTGAATGTATTTTTAGGCAAATTGAAATCTCCTCATCAAGAACGCACATAATTCATGTGAATGAATATGAAGGAATAACTTATGGAGAAGATATTCAAGACTGAATCGCAATTTTCCTATACTATTGATTTACTGTACTAAATTCTGGAATATTTTCAATTGCTTTCACAAATCATCATGGTGACCAAATTCAATGCTTCTATTCCACAATATACGAGGAGCGAATGTAAGTTTTCCTCATATTAATTTACAATTATCGACAGGTAAGATGATGCCTCTTCATTGATAAATCATCGCAAAAAATATAGCAATGAACCACAAAGTAAATGAAAGTAATAATTCTCAAATTTTAACTCCAAATTCATTCAGAAGATTATCGTAATTTCAACAATAGACTGTAGTCAATAGTTTAATAATTTTTTACATTTATAATTTAAGGAATTAAGAATACTTAAGGGCTCTCAAATCCTATAGAATTAAAATCAGATCCTCTTTACTAATTTTCAAAGACGTTTCCATAATCTCTATCTGATTTAACATTTATTAGATTCTATTCTGATTTAATATTTATTATTGAGTTATGAGACTCAAGCAATGGTTCATTTTCTTATTCACTATAAAGTTATTTATTTAATTCACTAATATCTTTTAAAGCAAGACCACAAAAACGCCGCGGTAAATTTTCACCGTATTGCACAATGGCTGTCTATTAGCTTGGGAGCAGAACTAAGGAACTTCACAGCGATCTGCGAGCTATTTAGCGACTGTCGTGAACTGAATTCCGTGTCCGGAGCATTACTGCACAGGCGAGGAGCGAGCATCGCATGTCTGTATTGACGGAGACTGGCACCGCTAGACTCCAGCTCTGGCCATGGGTAAGACAAAAACACTGACTATGAGAATGTGTACTTTAGTTTGATTGTGCTGGAAGAGAATAGAGGGAAAAGTTAAAAAGAGAGGAGGAGGAAGAAACAAAGGAGAAGAAAAGAAGAAATTAGAGAGGAGGAGGAGGGAGGAGAGAGGGAGGAGGGAAAGGAGGAGGGAGAGGAGGGAGGAGGAGGAGGAGGAGGAAGGAGGAGGAGGAGGAAAAAGGAGAAATTAGGGAGGAGGAGGAGGAGGAGGAGGAAGAGATGAAAAAGAAGGAAAGATGTGAAGGGGAAGAGGAGGAGAAGCTGGAGAAGGAGAACAGGAAGGAGGAGAGAAGAAGAAATTAAAAAATAAAGTGGAGGAGATAAAAAAGAGAAGGGAGAGGTAAAGGGGAGGAGGAGAAGGAGGAGAAAGATAGGATGGGAGGAGCAGATGGAAGAGAGAAGGTTGACTAGAATTAAATGAAGGCAAATAAGATGAAAAATAGTGGAGGGGATTATAAAGAAGAACGAGGAATGAGAAAAAAGGAAGGAGGAAAATCAAGAGGAGAAACAGGAGGAGCGGGGGGAGAGGAGGAGGAGGAGGAGGAGGAGAAGGAGGTGGTGGAGGAGGAGGGAGAAGAAGGAGGAAGAGGAGGAGAAGAAGAAGAAGAATAAGTGGAACAAGAAGAAGAAGAAGAAGAAGAAGAAGAAGAAGAAGAAGAAGAAGAGAAAAAGAAGAGGGAGAAGAAGACGAAGAAGACAAAGAAGAAGAGGGAGAAAAAGAAGAAGGATAAGAGAAAAAAGAAGAAGAAGAGGAAGAAGGCGGAGAAATAAGAGGATGAGAAGGAGAACGGGGAGAAGGAAGAGAAGGAATTGAATGATAGGTAGACAGAAGTGTGCAGTGAAGAGTTGGAGAATGAGAAGGGAAATAAGGACAAGGAGAAGGACAAGTTGAAAAAAAGAAGAAGAGAAGAAGGTGCCTGAGGAAGAGAAAAGGCAGAATGAAGAGGAAGAAGAAAGTTGATGATTAGAAGAGGAAGGATATAAGATGAACAGGAGAGATAAGAGAAAAAAATATTATAGTTTTCAAGCAGTTGAAGAAGATTGAGAATAATGAGAGAAGAAAGAAGAAGTAAAGTGAAGAAGAATTGGAAGAGGAAGAAGGTAATAAAATAGAGGAAGAAGGAAATAAAATAGCGGAAGAAGGAACAAGATGTAGGGTATGTATGAATGAAAAACTAAAAATCAGTGCAAACAAGGCTGACGTGTAAAGCAATGGCATGCAAAAATAGATGAGTGACGTTTGCAAACAGACCAGGCCATAAGTTTGAAAAGGATATCGAGCTCATTTGGGAAATAAAAAGGAAAATGGATAGTTCCCAGATGTAATTTTTGATGATGTTTATGAATACAGTTTTTGCAAGCAGTTTTCACTCTGTTATCCTTGAAAAGTATGTACATGATCACGAATAACCGGATTCTCTGACGTGTACCCAATATTAATAAACTCAACTGAGATGTGTACACTACACTGTCAGTAAAGTAATCGAAGAATTCAAACTAATTTATACTGTGGAATTGTATAATAATATGGAGATTTCCTGAAATTCAGATTATAAGGGTAAGAATGTACAATTTCAAATCTGGATCACAAAGAGAAATCAAATAGGCCTACTGATCCCAAAACGTTAAAATAATTGGGGTTATGGAATTCTTTCCTACCACAACCATGGAAATAATGTTGATAATAAAATGTTAATTGTGATTTGATGTTTATATTTGAATTACATCATTTTCAACTTCAAGATTATTATTAGACTAAATTACAGTATAATATTGTTCCATGATAAACTCCCCCATTGATATTCAAAAATTCAAAATGACGGAAATACAAAAATTAATGTACTCACTTTAGAAAGGCTATAAGTATCATGATCATCCAAGTCAGACCTTCTACGTTTAGACCAGCAACACAAGAAAACTTTTTTCACCATCATTGGAACGAATAAAAGAAAGAATTAAAAATAAAATAAAATAAAAAATTAACTTTTAAAATACGTTTGGTGTTGAACCGAACCTAGTCAAACACTGACTGTCTTTAATTTTGAGGTTAGTGCCAATAAAATAACTCATTACTGT
Source organism: Laodelphax striatellus (assembly GCA_017141395.1). Classification (NCBI taxonomy): domain Eukaryota; kingdom Metazoa; phylum Arthropoda; class Insecta; order Hemiptera; family Delphacidae; genus Laodelphax; species Laodelphax striatellus. The sequence goes on along the minus strand of CM029540.1, from coordinate 17,272,557 downwards.
TATCGATTGAGATAAGTTTTGATAAAGAAGGGGAAACAACGATGATTCAACAACTCAATTATCATTACTACCCATTGGGAGTTTTACCCTATCTAGTAAACAATGATAACGACATCTATTTCAACCCCAGATAAGTAGGCGCCTAATAGGAGGTTCAAAAAATCTGGAGTTCCCAGTTTTAAATGAGTAGAAAGGCAAGAAGAAAACAAAACAAACAATTTGTTTTACACGGGAGTGGGTAGAGGTGTATTGAATTAGTAGAAAATGTACAATTTCAATTTAAATATTTTCAACCAGATTCAGTCAGCAAAAAAATAATAATATGGATGATTTTTCCTGAGAATTAAGTGGCTTTCATCAATTACTAAAAAAATTCACTAATGTACCAAAGTATGTTCACTAAAGTATATCACATATTTATCTACTCCTCGACTAGTAGGAAATCTGGATTCATTTGTCAATATAACAATAATCAATCATTTTTGTTTATGACAGGCTGACAAGTTATTATGACAATAGATAAATCGAAAGGAATCAACACACTGATAATTATCAATTAAAAAATATACAAAGTGTTTCATGAAAAATTCGTATATGTAATTCCAAAACGAAGGATTTCGAGATCTAAAACGGGAATGACGTGTACAGAGAGTATAGAAGAAGTACTTCTATGCTCTCTAGTATCCGAACATTGTGAAAAAAATCAAAACAGTCTTACGATGACTCATTAAGAGCGATAATTGCCATCCTCTTTCAAATTTTCAAAGAAATTTCTCCAATGTCTATCTGATTAAACATTGACTAGACTAGCAAATTTGTATTGACCAGCAAATTTGAATAAATTTCTATTGACTAACAAATTTATATTGACAAGCAAATTTGAATAAATTTGCTTTGACTGACAAATTTGTTAAAAAAAAGTCTATGGACTACCAAATACAGCATGTCTGGATTTATATTAACTATCAAATTAGAATTCAATCAATCCTATATTCTAGCAACAATGCATGTTTAAATGGAAACTATAAATCATAACAGGCCTTCAGTGAAAATAATAATGCACTTATCTTTGAATATACAAAAAGTAAAATCTAATCCAAATCCAAAAAACTCCAGTCAGCACTCAATAAAGAGCTGTATTGAGTTTGATTTCAGGTTGATTTTCACTTTCATTGGAAACAAGATAGACGTCATTTGTTCTCAAAGGCTTGTCAGGAGAATGAAGTACCTGCCCTTAGTAATGGCGAAAGGGACTTGGAGACTTTGAATGGTAGAAGAACCCTTTGACAACACCGCCTGGTCTACGTGTTAATTGCGGCATGCAGTCAAAATGTAAAAGGCTTGTGTCACTTCTTGCCGGTAGGGTGGGGGTTCATAATTTCGAATTCTGTTTCTTCCCTTCATTTGCCTACTATTCACTTTGCTCCAGTCACTTCGTTACTGCACTTAACTTTATCGATTCCTTTGAGTGTCCGCTACGGTAGGTATTGAAAAATATTCAGCGAAGTCTTTCAGTTGAACGCACTCTGCTGAATACTGATTGCGAATGTCGAAACACAATTTAGATAGGGAACTTTATTGAAGCTGCGAGCTAATCCACTTGAAAATTCATTGATAAGGCTAAGCGTTCATTCTTTTACTTTTCATTAATGATTATCAGTTAATGAAGAAAGTTTTTATTCAGTTTGATATAAGTGATTCAATAAAGTTTTTATTACGTTTATAAGGAAACTTGTTCCTCTACCGCACTCTATTACAGGAAATATTTAGTCTAGGAATATTACTGTTAGAGAAGGTAATTAAAAATATCAAGTTGATCAAGAAATTTTTTATTCAGTTTAATATGAGTGATTAAATAAAGATTTTATTACGTTCCTCTACAGTTATTACAGGTAATATTCAATCCAGGAATTGAGAAGGTTCTAAAAAAGTTAAAGGAAAGAATGAGTTGTTGATGTTTTATTATTTTAATAGTTTGTTTTCAGTCTATTACTTTTTGGAATGATCTTTATTATTCTTTAGATGATCACCATACTTTCGATTGGATTATTCATCAATTCTGCTTGATATTTTTGCTTATTACAATAAAAATTCCCACATTCGATCAGAAATTGGATATTTTCCTATTTGACGAATCATCAAAGGTGCGCACTTACGTTATGACAAGAATATTTTTGGAATGAACTCATTAAACTCTTACTTCATCATAAATAATACTTGTGAGTACAGAATAATTCGATTCCTGAAGCCTCAACTTCAGGGATGGGTATCAGAAATATCATAAATCATAATAGCGTAGTCTTGTACTATACGTTGTATCGATATAAGTTCCTTTCAATTTTTGAATACTCTGAAGCGGAACATTGGACGCTATATTATTATCAAGAACACTCCTGAGGCTCATTCAATCCAAATAAGATTGTCGGGTTCAAAGCTATTCAAGAACTCTCCTGAGGTTCATTAAATCCAAATAAGATTGTCAGTTTCAGAACTGTACGTTTACAGGTTCAAAGCTACAATATATCTCTGAAAAATTCTCACTCTGTGTGACAATGATAAACATTGGTTACTGCCGTATTCTGCCTCAAATGTGGCTCATTTTTTTCTGGGCGCCAAGTTGAATGTATGTGGGAGCAAAGCAATGTCACAATTGTACAAGCCTTTTTAGACGGCACCGGTGCCATTGTTTTTATCTCCCCAGATAATTCAGGAAAACGAACGTTTCGGTACAGTATAAGTAATGCGTTGGACAGAAGTATGTCGCATAGGGAGCACAGAAAGGAAAATATTTCAGATCCCTGCATACAAAATTTCGCTCCTTCTCCTTCACTAATTCGCCCTCTCACTCACTCTTCATCTTTCTCACACTATCTCTCTCACTCTCTCTTTCTCTTCCCCCCCCCGTGGTCCGTAGGATGCGAATAGTGCTTCAAAAGGGATATTACAGTCAAGCATACCGTTCACAAACCCACGAGACTGTATTTCCTCTGTCTGAAGGCAGACAAGTAAGATTGACTAGAAAAACGTACATTGAGCAACAATGGATCTGCGTGCGAATGGGAATTGAATGCATTATTCTCTCTGAATCACTTCGGAATACTCTATTCAAATTTTCATAAATCTCCATGATCTCTGCAATAAATTCATTCATTGGCTAAGACCATTGAAGTTTTGAATCTGAAATTGAGACTTTTAAACGATTTCTCAAATTATTCGAATCTGACTACGACTATATTTTCTACACCAATTTTCAAGTTGAATGTTGAAAACTATAATTTGAGATTGTATTCATCCAATTATTCGTAGGTGAGAGAGAGGTGATTAGAATACATTTACTTAATGTTAATTCATCATAAATTTATTTTATTTTAAGTAAATTTGTTTACGATTTTTTACTATTGTTTTTTGACGTTACAAAATTTTGAACAGTGATTTTATTCAGTTATCATTTTGTACTACTGAATTCTAATCTTATATTAATAAGGTGATATTAATGATAATACTTGCAGAATCTACTTTCTTGGATAATTATAAAAATTTAAGCATTATAAAATTTATAATTGACTTCACTCACCAAGCGACTATCACAAGTTTTCTAAGGAAGTGTTGACTGTACTACTCACCTGAAAAATAAAATGAAAGAAAAAATTAGCAAATGGTAAATACAAGAAAAAAGCATGTCAAAAGATTGAATACAAAAATATACTTTGAAATTAATACAAATATTAGAATTATTCCATGAATCAATTAAAACCCCAGTAGAGTTAATTATAATATAATTAAATGACTACAAGTTAATTTATTAGTCTAATCAGTCACTTTTGTAAAAAGAACTGTAAAATTAGAGTTTTATTCAATAATTATTGTACCTGGATGAGTATTAAGTAATAACTTTGATACTCACAAAAACAGTAAAGATTAGAAGAAGAGTGGGCCTAATAATTTTCACTCATACAGTTTTACCTATAATTTCACTCAACATTTCTTCACTCATACGTACATCTACATAAGTGAAGTACAAAGAAAATGAAAAGTGTGATGTTAATAAGTGGAGCTCTTACAAGAAAATTTTCACAGATAATAAAATAGTCTTTACAGTTGTATAAGTCACAATACTCTGCTGTTTTTGTCGAGTGGTAACAAATTGGTTTCTGTTTTCACCGTTTTCCAGTCGATACTGCTAGAATTTTCCCAGTAGTGCTCTACTTAATCCATTCAATGCCTACAAAGTTACAAAATCTATAACGAATCGGTGATTTCTTTTTCAGTTTTTTTTTTCATCTCATAGTTACAACGTGACTAAAACGGTTCGATTAAATTTGGTATTTCGTCAAGAGTTTGTCATGCCTGGATTATCACCTAAACCTATTTTCTGTATTCGATATAATCCATCCACTACAGTGTTCGCCGTTATTCATTCATTTGAAAGCATAACGAAAAGGTAGCCAACACTAGCCACAAATAACACATAACCAACACTAGCAATAGTGTGCAATTTCTCTAAAAATGTTGAAATTTCCCTTTGCATAATAGCAAAGCCATACTATGACATAATATTAAGGAAAAAACCGACAATAACACAGGCTACGATTATGTACTGTATCACAATAGTTTTACAAAGTGGTACAGATACGATTATGTACTGTATCACAATAGTATCAAAAAGTGATATAGAAATAGTTACATACGGTTACAACACGAATATGACGCAAAATTGTCAAATTTTAATGATCCACTGGCAAAATATGTAACAAGGTACAGTATTTCTGTAAGCATTTGTGCGAAAGTGTCCGTGCGTTGACACATAATACAAGTAGTGGTGAGTATAAATAGTGATATTATAAAAGTATAAGCGATCCATCACGCTTGTTTTGACATGGTCGTCGTGGAATTCTCCGATTCCGCTACTCTACTATACTGCGCGTCAGATATGCTCCACTTAACACACACTTTTTGCGCCCATATTCATGTGCTTTCTCTCATATTGTAAGTCCTTACTAAGTACTACTATTCTACTTTACATCAAAAATATTGATGCATTTGGTTTACAGTTTGTTTCGTAAATATTTGGCGTGCTTAGCCGAGACCAAACAAAAGATTTTTAACATTTTAGCATTTCTGGGAGATCACATTCGTGGGAAGGTTTTGCGCATTGAAAGAGAAGTTACGCTTTTTGGGTGCTTGTAGTTCCATTGAGCTGGAGAATTTCGAGGTTTTGTGGACCATGTCAACAACGTTTATAGAATTTCCTCAAGGAAGAAAAAATTCCAATGCCAAAAGGACTACCAAATGCCAAGCAAAAGAACATGAGAAAGGGTAAGTCCTATAATTTTCTACGATGGTTGTACTGTATTACATAAGTTTTGTATATTATACTAAAATGAAAAATTCAAATATTGAATACTTAGTGCAATCAACACATCAATTTATCAGTACAGCTTCAAACATCCAATAAATTAGAAGGAGAATGAATTGAAAATTGGAATGGAACTCATTTAATAAAACCTCTCAATAAATATAGGCACAAGTGATTTTTATTCATAGCTACAGTTCATTCTCCAGTTATAAAACTTAGAGAGATATAGAAAATTTGTATTAGAATTACATTGACAGAAACTATGCATCTGCATCCGTCATTGAAAATTCGCAAAAACACAATTTCTCCACATTTCTTTACAATTTTATCAGCGGAATCTGATAATTGTAATGAAATTCGAGCATCATAGATTGTGTTTATATTGATTCAACTCGCCCTCATTAGGACAAACCGTTAATATACTCTCAATTTATGGTAACATAATATTGCAGTGTCACACTACTGTGTTTACATTGAACCTGAAATAGAGTATATAATACACAATATGGTCCCAACAACTCACTATGAACAAAATTAACAGAAGCAGTAATAACAATAATAAATGGGGGAACAATATTATCGAGAAATGTCGATTGTTTGACAGTATTGCTTTGATTTGTCACACAGTGGTTTCCACCCACATGACCCATATGTGATACCACCATATCGCGAGTTGCCAAAGCTAAACTTCAGATCATAAATCAATCACAGCCTGCAGCATAATTGAGCATAAACGCATTTGGGGAGAGAGGGGAAGTGTGAACGGCCCACAGAGAAAGCGTGAGAGAGAGAAAGAGATAGATAGAGTGAGGAAGAGAGAATTTATATAGTGAGGAAGAGAGAGAAATAGGGTAAGAAAGAGAGACAGACAGAAAGAATGAGGGAAAAGAAAGACAAAGATATTTGATATTTATTTTGTACATCTTACGCTGCCAGGTCTGATGAGATTATGGCAAACACTAATACAGAGTCAGCAATATACAAAACAAAAGCAATGCTAAAATTATTTTACATTCTATAAACAGATTCTAATAAATTAATATGTTAAGAATTAAATTGAAAGAATTAAACTTAATGAAAATAAATTAGTGGATGAATAAGAAGAAAAGCAAATGAAAGAAAAAGTAAAAGATTGAAGGAAGAAAGAGATAAAAATCACCAATGAAGTGGAGAATGAACAAATAATAAATGAAGGAATAGGAATAGCCTAGTAATGAAAATGATGATGGCAAATGGATTAGGCGACAGCGTGTTGAAGAATAGGGGGAAAATTCTTAAATGAAGAAAATACATGCACATAGATTAGTATGATAGGAAGGAAGAAATGAAATGTTATCAAAAATAACTCAATCTCCCTCAAGTAGATACCTGAACAAATTCCTTTTGAAGCTAGCCAATGAATTAGATTGGATTAAATGGGAGGGTAGGGAGTTCCATGCTCGGCAGGCAGATGTGAGGAAAGATGAGTTAAAGATTGCAGTTCGATGAAGCGGTATTTGGAGGGTAAGCTCATGAGACCTAGTACCTCGATTGGGTTGAATATCAGAGAGGAGTGTGAATGAGTCACGAAGATAGTCCGGTCCATCACCTCTCACTATTAGCCTGTAAGTCAAGACAAGAAGGAAGTACCTTCGACGCTCCATCAGCTTAAGCCACCTTAGCTCCTCAAAAAAGGGAGTGATGTGGTCGTCACGCCTGGCGTCAAAAATAAAACGAATTGCATAATTCAGTGATCTCTGCAACCTTGTATTCTGCTCAGCAGTGATATCAATATAGGCCAAGCAACAATAATCCAGTAGGGGCTGTATCAATGATCTCACCAATAGAGTTCTAATGCTCAAGGGCAGGAAGTTTTGAGCCTTTTGAACTGGTGCATTCCTGCAAAAACACGATTACACCTGTGTAGTCTGATCTTTCCAGCTGAGAGTTTGATCAAGAAGAACACCCAGGATTTTGAGACACTTTAGAATAGACTGTTGCACATCACCAATCACAATAGCAGGAAGTGTATCTAAATCGATTCGGTTGAGAAGTCTAGAGAAGCCAAAACTGAGCTCTTGGTCTTAGTGTGATTGAGAACAAGCTCATGAGCAGTAGCCCAATGCAGAAGGGATGATACATTGCTATTCATATTCTCTATACAGTTAGCTATATTCTCAACAGATGTATGAGAATAGATAATGAGGTCATCTGCAAAGAGGTGATAAGAACAGTCTTGGAAGACTAATGGTGCATTATTTATGAATATTGAGAAAAGCAATGGACTAAGTACAGATCCTGCGGTACACCCTGTAACACTGGAGACCAAGTTGACATATTTCCTGACTCATCAACAACAGCTTGGAAGCGACCTGAGAGATATGATGAGAACCAGGCAACAACTGAATTGGAGAAGTGGCATTGATGCTTTAATTTATGTAAGAGTAAGAGATGTGAGACCTTATCAAATGCCTTGCTAAAATCAAACTGCACAAGGACCGTGACCTGCCGTTTGTCCATGGCTAATCGCAAATCATCTGTGATGCGTACAAGTGCAGTGCTAGTACTGAAGTTGGGGCGAACTAGATTGAAACTTTGAGAAGAAATTGAATGCACTTAGATGAAAATTAGTTTGCATGTGTACTACTCTCTCCAAAGCTTTGGAAAGTGAACACAGAAGATGAATAGCTCTCCAGTCACCAGGTTCAGTAGGATTGCGGATTTTAGGATAGGTTCAATAACAGAATATTTCCATAATTCAGAAACACACCGTTCTGTAGAGAGAAATTGAAAATATGAGTCAATGAAGGAAGAATAATGGGAAGGAGCTTTTTATAAAAGAGGATAGGGATACCATCGATGCCCTTTGAATTTTTGCAGATTGATAGAATTACAGGTGAGATTGTTGAAGGAAGGACGTAGGAGAAGTAGAAATGATTCTCTGGTGGAACATGACCGAATTGAAGAACAGGCATACTGATAGGAACATTTGTACTGTTAGATGCAGATTGAGCCGAGTTTGAAGTGAAAAAGTTGTTGAGGTCATCAAGAGGAACATTTATACTTGCCTTTGACTTACCGGGATGAGCCCCTAGCTTTCGCACATTATCCCACAAGAGTTGACGCGGAGTTACTCTGATTAAACTGCCTGTGATAGAATCCCGTAGCTTTGCCGTTTTCGACAGAGTGACTTTGACTCGATTACGTAAAACCTTGAATATATGTGGAAAATCAGAAGTATAGCTTGTCCCTGCTAAACGTCTTCTACGAGTTTTTCCTATCTCGTTCTCGTCTCAGCCCTTAATATTTCCCCTTTTCATTAATCCATGGCTCGGGCTTTCATAGCTTGAACTGAGCCCAGTCCGTATTAGGAAGCATGTTTATCAAAAATCTCATGAGATCATACTATTGAAAGAAATAACTCCTATTATTATTAATATCTTCAATTTGAACAATAGAGTGCCAGGGGTGTAACATATTATTGAGTAAGCATCAGACAGAAACACCCTCATCAGTATCAATATGCTTCAAAAGCTTCTGTAAGAAAAAGCCCAAGGATGCCCGCTGATCATAGAATAGATTATAAACAACAAAAGTCATGTCATGCATAGAAAAAACAAGCGTGCTGGCCCCTGGCCGTGTAGTGGAAACACATATTCGCGGTCACTCACAAATGTAGCCAAATCAAGCAATGTATACGAGAGTTAGGCAAGTGATAGGTTGGTTTGATTGTATGTTAGAATATGCAGATTTACAATGATTCAGTCAAAGTGATGAGTTGGCGTTTCTCCGAGTTGTCTTTCAACAGGTCAGAATTAAAGTCGCCAAGCATGATGATATGCTGGTAATTATGCAT